>JAEANM010003802.1:0-21817 GCA_017656035.1 Myanophis thanlyinensis
GTAATATTATTTTTATTGTTTCTTTTTTGTTTATGTTTTGTTTGTTATTATCAATAAAAAATTTAATTAAAAAAAAAAAATAAGAAACTCCAAGCAAGAATATATGAAAAGTAGAACAGTTTCAATGGAGCAATGTTGCCAGGAGAAAATCAACCCACTAAAGTTTTTGGACTTGGAAGATGTGCTGATCTTTCTTTCTTTCAGAACTGTGTAACTGCTGATCTTTGTCATGGCTGAAGAAAGCACCAATTTTGGATTTCTCATGATTTCAGAAATCTTCTGTCTCCCATATGGTTCCCATTAGGGCAAGCTGGAGTAAGTGGCAAGAGGGTCTGGGCCTCAAGCCAAATAGTATCTTATATTTATACACCTGCTTTGTTTTAAAACTTAAAATAATCTCTCTATCATATGTCTATCATTCTCATGTCTTGTTTTGCTTCAAAGGTTGATTTTTTAAAAATGTATTTGGAACCTACAAAACCTGGCATTTGGGAATTCTCAAATACAATTTCATTCTCTCTCTCTTGCCAGACTCAATTGCTCTGGCTCCATTTCTTTCTTTCCAATATTGAAACTTTCTTGAAAATCTGTTTTGGATTAATAGGTCTGGCAGAATATAGCCTGTAGAACTTCAGAATAAAAAGAATAAAAATATTCTTTTAGTTCTAGAATGTTCTCCCTGTTGTCATTTGGGTTATAGAAGGATTTATTCCCTAAAGATGGAATGGTAAGCTTTATATGTTTGAAGAGTTCAAACATTGTGAAGTAAGTACCATATATGATATCAAATGATGGTGATCAGAATGTGAGGGCCAAACAAAAAAAGGTTCCGTATTTGTATGCTGTTAAAGTTTTGTGGTTCAAGTCTCATGTGATACAAACTTTACAGGTGTGTTCAGTACCCAGTGCTGCTTTTTCTAACAGCCTTACCAACTTTTTCCAATTAGGTTATGTTGAAACTGTAACTTCCAGAGCCATATCTATAGGAGCCAGTTTGGGAAAATGAATGGGAAGATTTCATTTCTGTAGATTCAAAATCTAATTATGTACATATGTTTCTTCCCCCCAAGACACTTTATTTATTAGGTAATCAGAATCCAGTACAAAAGATATTTGGCAGAGTTGAAATTCAGCAGGTTCTAGCAGGTTCAGTAGAACTGGTAGTAAATTTTCTAAGCAGTTCGGAGAACCGGCTGTTAGAAGAAATCTCCTTTTGTTTTTTTCCACTTTACAGGGTTAATCCTGTAAGGAAGGCAGGAAAGAAAACATTCTGGTGTTGTTTCTAGCCTAATCTTTATTGCCCTGCTTAAAGAACCTGCCCACCCAGTTGCATGACCCCCACAGCCACACCCAACAAGCCACGCCCACAAAACACGTAGTAAAAAAATTTGAATTCCACCACTGATATTTGGTATCTTTTTTTTTATACTAACTATAATAGGCATCCTGCAGAGAGTGGAGTTTATAGCCCTGATATAGTATCCTTAAGCAACACATCACAATAAATGTTCTTCCATCAAAATATTTTTTGTTAGCTAGACTTTTCTGTATTTGTCTAGAGTTGTGACTAAAATTAGAAATGATTATTATATTTTGTTCATTTTAGTCAGTTTTCATCAGTTTGGTGCCCTATACATTTGCCTGCTATCTTTTTTCAGTGATGTTAAATATCTGGAGAGTACCAGATAGGGAAAGACAGTGCTTTGTTTTGAGTGTTTAACCTTAATGCCCTTGAAACTGGCACACAGGCTTATACTTAGGTTATTTCAGTAAATCTCTGCTGACAGCTATAAATTGAAGCTAATAAATGTATTACACAAGTAGAGAAAACTAGATCCTGCTCCTTAGGGGCAGTATATAAACCATACTACCAAGATTACTAAACAAAAATGGGTCAAACTCTAGCTGATTGCCAAAATTCCCCTCTGGTTATAAATAGCAAGTTATATAGCAGATGAACTGATGGATGTTTTTCAATTCATTTTCTTTAAAATTTCCTTGCTGAAATGGATTTAATGTTGCCTTCAAGTCCTGTTGTGCTACCTCACTGCAGTGGGTGTATGTTTCTAGGAGGAATGTTGAAGAATGCCAGGATTGTGTACCAAGAATATGCGCTCCCAGCAGGATTACCCAAACTGTGAAGGTCATCCCTGCTGTGTAGCTTAAGTTAAGAAGCACCTTTATTAGGTAGTTCTAATATATATAACTTTAGTTACAGCAGCAAAGGGATCATTTCATACAGATAAGATGGTGTAAATTTTTACCTGTATTTTACCAAGAAAACCACATTATAAAAGACTTAATAATATAGTGCTGAATAATTTATGGAGCCCTCAGGACAGATGGCACTCAACATTGCTAATAAGGAAGAGATGAAGATCTTTTGGAGTATTAATAGTATTTAAGAGCTATCTAGAGTAAAGTCACTGGGATGCCCAATTGCTCCTGTTGCCATGAAAAAAAAAGAACATCCAAAGCTGCAAAGACAAAATTATAGTGGGAATATGGAAAATAATAAGCATGAACATAGAAAGCGCAACAAAATAAAAGCTGAAATGAATTGACTACAATATTGACAATATTAGGGATCATTGAATTGCATTGGACTGGTATTGGATGATTCCAGTCAGAAGTTATAATGTTTGCTACTCAGGATATGAAACACAAAATCATTGCTTTCATATTCAGGAAGATATAGCAATGAAATCAATAACCAAATAATTAAACTTTGTGGTCAACTTTTACTATGACAGTTACCCAGGCTTATGCTCCAACCATTAATGAAGGAGATTTTATGAGTTTTATGATCAAGTTCAATCTGAAATTGATAGACCACACAAGGAAGATATACTACTTGAGCTTGAATATTGAAATAGCAAAATTGGAAATAGTAAGAAAGACATTGTAGCTGGAATGTATGGCCTAGGAAATTAAAATGAAACAGGTTTATTAACCTCTGCCAATTTAATAATTTCTTCATTATTAACACAATCTTCAAACAACCAAAATAATTCCTTAATACATAGGCAACACCAAATGGAATACTCAGAAATGAAATTAACTGTGTTGGTATAAATAAATAAAATATCCTATTTATAGCAGCAAAGACATGACCAGGGCTGACTACAGAACTGGGAATGCTGAAAACCAACAAACAGGAGAAAACAAACTGGGTTTTAGAACAAATGGTGGACATATTCTAGAAAGGAAAGTCAAAGCTGAGAAAAAGAATGATAGCAGGAAGAAAGTTAACAAAATTTTCACAATGCTATTAGAAATTGCAAGCAACAGTAATACAGCACTAATTGTAAAGATATCAAAGATAGAAAGAAATCTTGAAAAAAAGAAAATTATTCCAAAAAATTCTGAACTCAAGACTTTCCAACCTGGAATTGATGTACTAAATGATATCAATAGAGATATATTAAATTATCAAAAGAAGATCAAACTAAATGGAAAAAAATATGCTGAAATACTATACAATAGATACAGTATTTAGAAGATATTTTTATTTAAAAGAATCTTTAAAACTAGAAGATAAAGTTTGATCAGTACTCTGGTCTTCACCAAGCTGGAAGTCTTCAGGAACTTCTACATAAATATGGTAACTAGCATATGAAAAATCTGGAATTTACAACCAAATAACTTCAGGGAATCAGAAGAATGACACCATGGAGAACAGATTGGAAGATTCTGTTTGATAGTCTGATAATTTTTAAAAGAATAGAGATTTAACAGATGTGTGTGAACTGTTGTACAAATCCTTAATTTCACGTGCTAGCAATGGTTTTGGTTAACCAAAGGAGAGTACAATGCTACATGGAAAGGAGGTGCCAGTTGTGGAAGCTAGTTTAAAAAAGACCAAGAAATAAGAGTAATTATTGTTGGTAATTGAGAAAATATACATGTGCAGGTGTACATGTACAAACACACACAGATACACTAATGATAAAAGATGCAACAACCAGCCTTAAAATTACTGTTTTTAGGATTGAGTCTCAACAACAAATTGAGGGCAAAAGAAGAAGGGGTAGCAGAGAATTAGATGGCTGGATGGAGTCACTGAAACAGTTGGCGTGATCTTAAATGGACTCCAGGGCATAGTAGAAGACAGAAAGGCATGGCAGAGTCCGTCGGGTCATGATGGGTCAGACATGACTTTGCAGCTAACAACAACTCAACAATAATGGAACCAGTAATCAAGCAATAGCACAGCAATAACAGATTTATATACCGCTTCATAGAGCTTTACATCCCTCTCTAAGAGGTTTACAGAGTCAGAATACTGCCCCCAACAATCTGGGTCCTCATTTTACCAACCTTAGAAGGATGGAAGGCTGAATGAACCTTGAGCGGGTGAGAATAAAACTTCTGGCAGGCAGCAGAATTAGCCTGTAATACTGCATTCTAACTACTGCATCACCACAGCTATTTATGCTGCAGAATAGAACATTTTAGAGTAACACTGAAAACTTAGCCATGGGAAACTATACATCCTTTCCCTTGTATCTTGCCTTCTTTGTCCTTGCTCCAGAAGATAGGAAAGACCAGTGTTGCACACAGTGACACATAATAAAGGCATTACTTTTATACTGCAATACTACTTTTGTTATTTGTCATCCCTCCTCCTCCCTCTCCTCCCTCCCTTTCGCCCTCCCCTCTCTTTCTCTCTCCCTCTCCATTTCCATCTCCATCTCCATTCCATCTCTATCATCTTTGTATCTCTGTCTCTACCTCTACCTGTATCATCTGTCATTTGACTAAGAGATCATTGACTCCAGACCAACTCTAAGTCACTAAATTGAAGCCCATCTGTGCCACCTTTTCTCCTCATCTGTTTGGATACAAGTGCTGTCTCTCATTGAAATGGTTCCTGACTACCTTTGCCATGTGCAGGATCTCTCTTCAGAAGATGGATGACATTTCTTAAAACAGACTGTTGTGTGAACATTGTTTACATCTGAAGAGGATAAAACATGTTGGATCTAGACTATCACTGAGATTAAAGATACATGTTAGTGTGTGACAATTGATTGACTTTTGTCTTCATAGCTAACTTTTGACATAATGCAATCTCATAAAAGTGATTCTCCCATAAGAGACTTCTCATATATATTTATGTTTACATCTGTAAGATTTTGACAGCTAAAACTCTGAAGATTGTTTGCTTCATACTACTATTGAGGAGAAGTGTAAGATATGCATATATTCTCTTTCCTCTCTTCCAAACCCTATCATTTGCAGTTCTTGAGAAATATTTTCAGAATATACAGTTTTTTACATTTTTTCCTCTTATTAAATTTAGATGGCCATTATTTTTTCACTTTGCTTCAAGTTCATTCATTTTCATTTCTTTCATGCCTTTACCTCAAAGATCTCATTTTAATTTAAACTTTTCACTGTGAGTCTCATATTTTCAGCTTTGTTTTATATCTATGGTTATTCTTTTTCTAGAAGAATGTCTTTTCCCCATTAGCAGCCCTCATTACTGGCAACATAAATAAGCCTCCCACCACAACATTAGTTTACTGGGCTACCATTGATGAAATTTATCTTGAGGCCCCGATTCCTATCTTTCCTTGTTTTCTTGACAAGCAGCATCACTCTGAAATATACATTTAAAAAGGTGCTGCTGTTTTCCACTGTCCTACATTATGCTTCAGGAATTCTTGGTGCCCTTTTTAGAGCAATAGTTTCATTGAAAAGTAATCTGAAAAATTGCAAAATCAGAATCAATCCATAATTGAATAAGTCAACTTGCCTTCCTTCCAGCATCATATTTGGCATTCGTAATTAAAAACCAACAAAGCATCTTCCAAAACTATAAAAATATATCAATTTCACATAACCATGACATACAATCATGCACAGAGGATTGTTTTTATTTTTGCTTCTATGGAGAACCAATGGTAGGAAAATTCAGTGTGTTTGTATGCATTTGTGTTGTGTTAAACATTGTTAAACATATTTCCAAAGACCCTGATTGAGAGGACTATTTTTCTGCTGCTAACACCAGTAGCTACAGGAAAAGATTAATTACCCTGTTTAAGTCAATAATCTTAGATTAGTATCTATGAAAAGAGAAGCTTTAATTTCTCCTCTCCTCCAACAATTCTAATAGAATTTCTCCTAGAAAGAAGAGTGAACAAGAGAGCAATCTCTGGTGGAAGTATATGCATTTTGAAGTAAGCCCCATTGAATTCAATTGGGCTTACTCCTAAGTAAGAGATCTTTGCAGTGCCTGATGCAAAAAGTTGATTTGGAGATGTGAACATGGCACTTACCTGCATCTCTTTGAAAGAAATGATTTTTTTCCAGGATCATGGGACTGATGGGTTGCACATGCTATCTAGGTAAACATGTTTAGCCATCTTCTTGAACCTGGTGACTTCCAGTTCTGCTGGCTCTCTAGTTTTGAATATCACTGTCCCCCAGGTGAGGGGGTCTATAATGGTCTGAATAATGGTCTGCTAGTTGGTGTCAGAGATGCGATGGAGATGCATCACTATGGAGTGACTATCAGATTAAGAGGAAACACCATCACTTTCTCTATACTTTGTGCTCTCATCTTTCCCAATGTTTAACTGTAAATTATTATTGCTGTTATTTATTGACTTACTAAAACATTAAACATTGTTTAACATTGTTTAACATTGTTTAATGTTTACCATTTTTTAATATTTGTAAGCCACCCGAGTCACCTCTGGAAAAATCTAATAAATAAATAAAAATAATAATTTATCAATGCCATGTTTTAATCTTGGAGGCATTATGTTGGATAAAGTTATTGTAAAGCATTCTAGACTGTTAGCTCTACTAAAGCATGCATTTTTTTAAAAAAATCCTGAACTCTGTCATATTATTTAACAACTGAAGTTAATATTCAGAAATAAATTTTAATGTTTTTTATTTAGGTGATCAGAGACCTCCCCCCCAAATTTATAAACTGTAGTGAATATCAACATTCCATCTGCCATATTTATACAATATGGTGGCTATAAAAGGGGAATTAGCTCCATATTTCTATAATAATGTTAATTGTAGGTTTCTTTCCTTCACTTCTCAATGTACAATTCTGTTTGCTCTTCCTACCCAGTACTATTTCCAGACAGCTCTCTACAGATTTTCCTTCTAATTGTCCGCTTTTCTCTAGGTTTGGGAGGTCTCAAAGGAAGAAATATCTCGTTATTCTTTCTTCTTCTTTTTCTGTATGTCATTACAATTCTTTTTTTCCTTTCTTCCCTTTATTCCATTCTGCATCCCATTTTCTTGCCTTTTCTTATCCAGCTTGTGAGTTCATTTTTCACTGTGGATAATTTTTGGGTTTTCTTTAGACTTCTTTCATCCTTTGTGAACAGTTGCTGTCTTGATCCCCTTGTGTTCTAATTATTGTTCAATTTCTCTTTGTACTTTTTTTTAACCAAAGATTTTTAAGAGACTTGTTCTCTTGCACTTTGGTGCACTTTCTTTTATCAACTTAGTTGTTTTGAACAATTCAGAGATTTATTTACAACAATTTTTGAAGGCATCATTATCTTAGTTTTGAACAAACTTCTGGTGACCAAATACCAGTGGTAGGATTCAAATAATTTAACAACCAGTTTTCGGCCCTAATGATCAGTTGAACCAGCAGTTCTCTGAACTGCTTGGAAAGTTAACAACTGGTTCTAATGAATAGGCGCAAACTGGTTGAATCCCACTTCTGCCAAATACAGTTTGTGGTCTGCTCTGGTAGATGTTTCAAATCTCCATTGCCAGATCATTCTATCTCACTTGGAATCCCTTGGTTTTCTTCGTTTTTCTGATATTCTTTAATAAGTTTAGTTGCTTATTTCCAGTATTTGCTATTTCTTCCCATTGTGTATTCCATGGGCACATTAATTAGGTTTTTTTTTTACATTCTTCCATTAGATATGTTAAACTTGGAATTTGAATACCATTACCATGTTTGTCCAGTCACCAATTGAATTTCAGTGTGGAAAAGACTGATCTTTCATTTGAATCAATATTTACATCTTTTGTCATCCATGGATCCAGATATTTCCTGCCCTGATAATTGGGATCTGGGGATATCAATACTCATCATATGGAAGTGATTTAGATAAATCACTGACCAAAATATACTATTTTCATGTGGTGAAGATTCACTGGTTTTTAAATTCTTGATATTTGAGATATCTAAGTGATTTGTTTATAAACTGACAATGTGTCTAGGTTATTGTAGAAGCTTCTTTCTCCATTTGGTCCTACTTTTTTTTTTTACTTGATGAGGCTGATGAGATACTTTGGTTTCTTTTTTTTCTTTTTAATTTGATGGGTTGAACTCCTCCCTCTTTTTTTGTCATTTTATTTCACCTAACTTTTTGGCAATCTTTTATTAGGATTTTGGTTAATCAGTTATTTCATTATTTCATCAATTTTTACTGTAGTTTTTATAAATTGTACTTTATTTTTAATTATTGTATATTACATAAGATGTAGATTTGTAATGCAGAAGGTTCATTACAAATAATAATACATGCATGTATGCATATATGTATTCAAGTATGTATATCTCTATAGCTTATTCAGCTGAAGAGTGTACCCTTAATCCCAACCTTAGCTAACCCTGACTAAAATATAATTTGGTTGACTCACATACCTTGATTATTGTAAATTAAATAAGAATTAAGAAAAGGGGAAAATAAAATTTAAGAGAATCAAGAAAAAGAAGTTAGAAGGGAAGTTGTTACTGATTTATTAGAAGCCATTTTTCTTGATGGTTTGGTGCATTTATAAAAATCTAAGGTACTGGCACCATGACAGACAATTCTTTTAAATGAGGATTTGACTTTCATAAAGTTGTTTCAGTTCACGGATGTCAGAAGTTTGGCAAGGCAAAGCCAAATCTAGAAAGAGCCTGTGAATTTGATTTCAAGGGAGTAGTAAGAATTCTACATTTCTGAGTAATGTGAAGAATTATCCAAATGACACAATAGTACAGATCAAATATCTAAGATTCCTTCTGCAAAGTTCTTTTGCCCTACAAAGGATTGGCATCTTTCAGGACTCTGGCGAAATTGGTATCTTGCCTTGTATTGTTGGCAGTAGCTTTCTCATCAAATCTCTAGAGAATCAATGCAAAATCTTGTTTGGGAGGATAGGACTAGGCCTGAGAGCTCATTCATTTAAGCCAATGGTTCCCTGTAATGAGCTGTATATTAGCTTCACTATTAGCACCTCAATTAACTTATTCCTTATAAAATGGAGTTTCCTCACCAGTTGTTGCCAATAATATTCTTAGTGGTAGAGGAGTAATGATTGTCAGAGTCCTTTTCAGGGATGGCTGATGAATATTTGGCATTGTTTCTCCCTCCCATTCCAATTGGGTAAATTGCTAACCTATGAGTAAACATTTCATTTTGTTTGCCATGTGACAAGCATATGATGCAGGTAGGTGATTGATTTAAGAGTTTTAAAAACATACTTTTAAAAATAAGTTCAAAAATCTCTTCTCCTAAGAGCTGTTTAATGCTGGAATCCCTTTCAAAACTCTTCTTTTTGGAGCATCTCCCCATATTAAAAGGACAATAATAAGTAATCTTTGACCGAGAAAGCTGACACAAAATAAAAAATAGTTTTCATTCATTTTTTTCTTTTCTTTGGGCCAGGAAAAAGGATGACAGCAAAATCTTGAGATTTAAAATGAACAGGACAGACAAGGAAACATCTATTGTTTGAAAATAGTTATCTACCTGGAAATGTATTTTCAAAACTAGTATATTCTTATCTGGAAATAACCCTTTCTCTTTTTGTACAACTTCATTTGTGTTTCCGCAATCTCTTTTTCAGTTGATTCCTATTTATTTTGTTTCATTTTCTATACAGTTCTTCCTCCATCAATTCCATTGTGTCAGGAAGCTTTTCAAATCTAACTGTGTAAATGCCTAGGGCTCTTTGGCAAGCTGGGGTTGGGGAACATGAGATAGAGAGAATATTTTTCTGTGTTGTAAACCATTTCCCCATCTTATTAAAGAAGCTCTCAAGGAAGACATTGTGTGAGCTTGGCATCAGCTGCAGATTGATGCCTTCCTGTGAATGCATTCTTTTTTTTTTTAGTTAAAGGTATCCTTTTCTATAGTAGCCCTGTGTGATTGCAAGCCAGCTGAGTCTCAGATATTGCCATCAGTCACTATCTTCTTATTCAGACTTGAATGAAACGTTGGTTTCTATGATTCTGTAGTTTGAATCAGCTTAAGAGAGATACATATGGATAGGGAGAATGGGAGCTATTTCCTGAAAGTTTTCAGTATTTTCTGTCAAAAAAATATTGCAGATATGCTCACACTCGACTATAATATTTGTTTTCTACCAGGCTCAATATCTGAAATGGTAACCATCTTTTCCTTCCAAGGATATAATAAATGCATCATTTTAGATTTTCATATTTTGAAAGAACTATTTGTATGTTGTTGGTTTGACTATTTTCATACATTTATTTGCTATTTGTTTTCTTAGTTAAAATAAGAAAAAGTATTTTTGAAAAGAAAAAAATCTCAACCCCTAGGAATAATTGGAGGCTATAATAGGATGCTATTGCCTTGAAGAAGTCATTACAGAATGATGTAAGTATGTCAGAAGTCATCTGTTTCCATCAAGGTGCTGTCCCAATGTTTTGAATCAACTCTCAGAATACCCAAGCAGGAGGTCATAGCCACTTTGGTTAAGAATCCTGGAATTTGTAGCCACAATATATCTGGTGAGGAACAGGCTGAGAAAAGCAGATATAAACAGATTTTCCCCTTGGAGAGGGGGCGGTATATAAATTTAATAAATAAATAAATTTGGGGATGGATTACACTGAAGTTTTATTCTACTTTAGCTTTCAATATTGTATAATGGCCAACCAAATGACTATAATAAAATTGCAAACATACAACTTGAAATGAAAGTGATGTCATCCAATAAATTAAGCTATTCTAGTTATTAATATTTGAAGGTTTTTTATTCTTGATAATGATTAATAGTTACTTAAAGAGCAAGAGATTTCCATGGTTGAATAGCCTTTTTAGTTAGAGATCATGGTTACATATGATATCATGATTGCCTGAAACATGTAAGCTCATCTCTGCCATTTTGGGATGTGTTGGATGCAGTAACCATTTCCAGCAGCTTTGTACCTATGGACATTAAAAATGTGAAATGGCTCTTGTAAACTCCTGGCCAGTTATGCTAATATGTTTTAGCAGATCCATTCCTTAATCAAGGCCAGAAATTCAGAATTCCTACACTTTTAGCACAAATAGATAATCCCAGCCTGGAAAGATAAAGGCAATTGCATGTGAGTGTTTAATAAGCAGGGATTTTCCTAAACTTGACATGGGTCCACAAAGTCTTTGGTTTCTGAACATAGCAGGCTTTGGTGAAAACAGCATTCTGAAAGTAGACCTCTTGCAGGCTGAAATTGTTCACACAATAGCTCTATTGTCATGTTCAGAAAACATTCTTGGCAATCTTTGTTCCTGATAGTTGTTCCTATAACTAGACTTTTTTGAGCTCTGCATGGTGCACTTTTATCTGCAGTTGTAGTTCTTGTTGCACAGAGCAGTGAAATGCTAAGACAGAATGATTACACTTAGAAAAAATTGTGTAAATTTGAGATTATTTCAAGAAGAAATGGCAAGTACAAAATGACAGAATATGATACCTTAAAGACTAACACATTTGCTGTCACTTGAGCTTTCTGGAATCACAGGCAACTTGCAAGCAATAATAAATGTGTTAGCACGTAAGATATCACAAAACTCCTGGTTTACTTTTCTGCTAAATGCTCACTTCTCTCCCCTCTCCTAGAAGGCACGAAGGACCTGATTTAGATTAAGCCTGATACGTTGGCACAAAGGGGGAAAGTTCATCCTTCCTCTTAATTCTATTCCAGATATGATGAAGATATATGTATTGTTAAGTTTTAAGAAGCCATGTATATAAACTAGTCTAGTCTTTCATGCCAAGAAATTCAATTTCATATCAAGTTTGTATTCCTTTTGTGCTCTACACAGATCCTGTGCAGAGCACAATGATGTGATTCTGTAGAATAATTATCCTGTATCTCATTTAAGCAAAACACTAACCTTCTGTCAGTGATTGCCAAACTTATTGAATACCTGTCAATACTCTGTAAAATAGTGATTCAGAGATGTAATTAGTTTTATGTCCACTTATATTAAAACAGTAAATCAGGAAAGAAAAATAAATTGAATTATGCTGACCCAAGTCAGTTTTACTGTGAAACAATATTTCATGACGGTGAACAAAAGGCAGAATACACAACTGAAAAACAAAGATGATTGAACCTTCATTTATATAAAATACAGCTTTAGTAAGGTTGATATTTGGTAAATGTACTCAATGCCTTTCATGTTCTGCCTTGATATTAATAGAAACTTTAGTGGTTTCTCCCCCACACACATCCTAATATTATTATATGTAGGAGGAGTATTTGCATAGCACAACAGACTTCAGGATTGTTGGTAGCAGGGCTACTTAATATAACCAGAATATATATTTTTAGGAAGATGGTGCTGGAATATATTTTGCATAGATGTATTGGAACAGTATATTAACCCTTGTATTTTTTGCCCTTAATTTAGTCACATAGCAACATGTCTTTTATTGCTCATTTGTTATGGGCATCTGTGGTTGCAGAACAAATGTGTTGCTATAAATTATCAGCAGAACTGCTAAAGGAAACCTAATCCTTTAAAAGTATAATACTTTGCATGAATAACTTCAAAGCAATATATCCTTCTTTAGTGTAGTTGCAATAAAATTCAGATGCCCTGAATTAATCCAGACTTGGAAATTTGTGCCACATTTGAAAAAAAAAAAAAAGTGGAATTTAGGGTTACTAGGTTTCTCTTTTGATATTTATATTTCATGCTAACAGAAGGTTTGGTCTCTATTTCCTATATCCAAATTATATGGAAGATAAATGCAGCTCGACTTCCAATGTAAAAAGCTATTTTGGCATTTTAGGTATTTGCAGTAAAGATGCAGAATATCTCTGAATGGTATTATAAAAATCTTCACATCTGCTCACAGAGATTTGAAACCGAAGCTAATTTACTTCCCCCGTCTTCTGTGGAATGTCTTTGCATCTGTGTAGAGAAATTGTTTAGGCTATTTTATTTTAGCAGACTACTGAGATTTCTAATTGGAGACACGAGGAGGTGGAGCAGGCCAAAAACTGTCTCTATTTTAGGATAAAAGGATTAAGAGAGAGGAGTCTGAAAAATATAAGTGAAAACATTATTTTTGCTTTTAAAGAATGAAGACTGACAATGGTCCTAATATCATAATCATCTGAATAATGATGCATAGAGGAAACATAAGAAGTGAAAAGTATCTTCTTTGTACTGGAGAGAAAGTATAGTTAGTATACATGTTTCAACATCACAGAAAGAAGAAGACATAAAATTCACCTTGGACCTGTATGGATACTTCAGCAACCATGACTACATTATTTTGAGTCAAGGTAACTGTGGTATGCGCAAGAATCCAATCTATACAATGGCAGATGTAGGATTATGATCCAAACCAGTGGTGAGTAACTATGGCCCCTTTATGATTTGTGCACTTCAACTCTCAGATTTACAATCAGCCAACCACAGGTCCAAGTCACAAAAGGGCCATAGTTGCCCACCCCAATTCCAAACTCTACTCCTTGTGTGAAACAAAGTACCATGTGTGAAACAAAGTTCCATAAAAGGAAAACAGATTAGGGTATCACACCCACTCACCAATTTGCAGATTTTGATTTTCTTCTCCAAATGTCCTTGCATGGTTATACCCAAAATTATCAAGGTAAATGATGTAATTGTTCTGTAAAACTTGATATTTTTTGGGTGCATATGTGCCATCAAGACAGTGTTGACTCCTGATGACTTTCTGGACTAGGTTTTGCAGTTTTCTTGGCATAATATTGGAAGTGATTGCCATTTCTGCAGCTGAGAGAAAGTGTCCAAAAGTCACTCAAATGGTTTTATGTTTAAGGCAGAATTAGAATTCTTGGTCTCCTGGTTTCTAGCCTTGTGCCTTAACCAATACACTAAATACCTCTCAAAACCTAAGTAAATTTGGAAAAGGAACACATACTGTATTTTAATGCAAAATTAATTTCTCAGAGAAGGAAAGCTGAAAAAAAAGGGAGAGCTCTAGTCTATCATGGTAAGAATAAGGGAGGAGCACATTACATAAAATGACCAATAGAAATAAAGAGTTGGTGCCTTGGAACAACAATATTTAATTTCTATTCTATTCTATTCTATTCTATTGCATGCACCCTGGTCTAGCATTGAGGGGAGTCTAGCGCCCCCAGTGGCCAAAGAGAAAAGTGGCGCCTGCCACCTGCCGGCCCAGGGATGGCTACCTTCAGCTCCTGCATGGTCAGCTCTTTGCCGTGTTCTTTGCCGCTTTCGATCAGGAGGTCCAGGGCGTCCAGGTAGTCCTTGCCTTGTGAATTCTGCAGCTTTTCCCGGATGGCTTTTTCTAAGACCTTCTGCAAAATCTCCCTCGCACGAATCCCCTGAGAAAAGGACATCCAGGATCAGGTCACTCCCACGCCCTCCAACTGAGTTGAGGCTTGATGTCCCAGCATCCTCAGCCACCTCTGCAGAGCTCTCAGTGGGGCAAGAGCTGAGCCCTCTAAAACAGGGGTGTCCAACCTTGGCAGCTTTAAGGCTTCTGGACTTCAACTCCCAGAATTCCCCAACCACCTCTAGGTTTGCTGTAACTCGGGGTGTCCAATCTTGCAACTTTAAGAGTTGGGGACTTTAACTCCCAGAATTCCCCAGCCAGCTATGCTATGTTATGGTGGCTGTGGAATTCTGGGAGTTGAAGTCCATAAGTCTTAAAGATTGGACACCCCAGCCCTAAAGCAGTGGTGGTGAACCTTTTATTTACAGAGTGCTGAAAAGTGTGGTGCTCTTCCACCTGTGCATACATGCAGCTTTTGCACGTGCAATGCATGTGCGCTGTACGTAGGCACTCACACACATATAAGTAATCGTGTGCACATGTGCAAGAGAGCTCCAAAGACCAGCTTGATTTCCTGCTGCAATCGCGCACATGCAGTGAAGGCCCAAAGATCAGCTAGGTCTCTGCAATCGCACATGCATACATGCATACATGCATGATCGCATGTTCATGCTCAGCTGGTGGTAAGTTGGTTGACAGCTTGTGTGCCCAGCAAGAGTGCGTGCCACCTGTGATACCCGTGCCATAGGTTCACCATCACGGCCCTAAAGCATCTAAACTACAAGAACCAAAATACCACACCCAATTTCCTCCACCTTGACTCCATCGGGAGACGCCTCCAAGGATGCTACCTTCTACCACACTTCCCTGTGGGGGTTTTGGGCAGGGTGAGACTCCCAAACGCCCTTCTTTTTAACAACCAGCAAAGGGGAAGCACCCAGGTTTCTGCCCCACCCTGATGGAGCCCTTCCTTACCTTACGGTAGCCGCTGAAGGGCAGGTCCACAGGTAAGGAGAAGACGTTCTCCACAAACTGCTGGTAGACTTCAAACATCTGGCCGAGCTCCCCATCCGGGATTCGGAACCCCAGAAGGACCCGGATGGCCATATGGAAAGTGAGCTTCTGGGCTTCGTGGTAGACGTTGATGGGCTCAGGGTTCCTGCCCCAGACTCTCAGGGTGTCCTGGATCACCTGCTGTATCTTGGGGAGGTAACTGTCCAGAGCCTCATGGCTGAATATCTTTGAGAACACCTGAAATGCGGACAGGGGAGAGGAGGAGGTTAAGAAGGAAGAGGTTTACCCTAGAGGCCACTTCCTGGTTCAGGGATTCCCACCCCACAAGGCCCAAAGGGGGAAAGCAGAGCAAAGCGAGAACTTTTAGCCAGTGGAACAACTTGCCTCTGGAGTTGTGGTTGCTCCAAAACCAAAATTGAAAGTTTTAAAAAAGAGATTAGACAGCCATTTTGACTGAAATGGTAGAGGGGTCTCCTGGTTTAGTGGGGGGTTGGATTAGATTATCCAACTACATAATATTATAAATGCTGGAAGGATTACGGAGAGGAGGAGGAGGAGGAGGACTGTGAGGTCCTTGGTGCTCTCTGGGTTTGCTGGTTTCCTTGCAGACGTTTCATGACCCAACTAGGTAACAGCATCACTGGATAATGAAGCATCTGCAAGGAAACCACCAAGCTCAGAGAGCACCAAGACCCTAATAAAGTGGGCATTGGCCTGGTCCTTGGGCAGATGCCTTCCCTTCCCTTCCCTTCCCTCCCACACGGGGAGCCTCGCCCCGCCCCGCCTCTGCCAAGGTAAACTGCCCGGGGGGGGGGGGTGTCTGGCTAGCAGGGACGGGGCCCACGTGCAACTAGTAGCATCTCTCCCAGCAGCAGCAGCCTGCCAGCTGACGGTCTGCCCTGCCGGCCTCCCCCTCCTCCGCGGGGCCGGGCTGGAAAAAGAGTGTTTGCTTACTTTTGATTAACTTACACGTGCAGAGCCGGGCCGGAGCCCCCCGCCCTCCCCCTCCCGCAGCAGGGAGCACGCGCTAAGGTAGAGGTCAGGCGGGGCGCCGGCATCCGGCTCACGTCGAGGAAGGAGGGGGGCTGGGAGGGGGGGTCTGGATTGGGGGAGGGAGCCCTGTGCTCTCCGTGGAAGGCAGAACGAGCGGCGAGCAAGGGCTCCCGAGGGGAACCTTCCAAGCTGTCAGTGTGGGGGGTTTATACACACACACACACACACACACAGACAGCCACACGAGGGGTGTGTGCAAAATGCTTCTTTCCTGGACCTGCCCATGCTGAGTTCAAAAGCGAGGCGCCTCTCGCGAAAGTTTTCTTTAGTCTCCTAACAGCCGCGGGGTTTCCCGGCCCGGCCCGAACAATGGTTGCTTCACAAGACGGGATCCCGAGGCTCCGGGGTTGGGGGGCCCCGGCCACCTTGGAGCAAGCGAACAATGGAGGGGCGGGTCCCGGGGAGCAGATCGGGCGCCCCCCTGGGGGGTCTTTGCACGAAGGGCCATGGTCCCCTGTTCAAGAGCAGAGTTTGACTTCCGACCTTGGTGTGGAAGGAAGGTAGCCTCTGCCCATGCACAGAGGGGCAGGCGAGGGGGTCTCTTCCTGGGGACTAGCGGCCATCCCACTCCGTCGTCGAGGAGCGAAGGGAAGGCTCGGCCGGCCTCCTCGGGAGCCACGCTCCGGCGCAGGGAGAAAAGGGCGCCCGAAGGAGGGAGCCCGGCTCGGGCGCTTTGGCGGGGCTGACTCCGCTCGCTCTCAGCAGACGCCCGGAGGGCTCAGAGCTACGTGGCTCCGACGCCTCTGCCCCCACCCCGGCTCTCTCTCGCTCTCTCTGCCCGGGCTTCCCCGAGAGAAATCCGGCGGCGGAGCGGCGGCTGACTGAAGCCCGGCGCCCTCTAGCGCCCTCCCGCCTCGCGCTCCGCGGCTTCCTGGCTGCAGGCAGCGCGCGATCCCCCAGAAAGGCGCTTGGCCGGCCTCGGCTGCAAGACGCGGGGGACCCCGCCACGCTCCCTCTTGGCGGACAGGTGTGGGGAGGGGGACGTCTGGCGGGCGCGTGGGTTTAACTCCGACTCCAAGCGCCCGGCTGGCCTTTTCAACTGCGGAGCTGTCCCGTCCCGGGAGAGAGTTTCCAGGAGGGGGTGCCCCGTGGAACCCCCGGCCGCCTTGGGCCTTGGATCCCGGCCTCTCTCCCACCACCAACTGTTGGCACTTCAAGAGTTCCTTCCTTTGCAGGGGAAGGAAACAGCATCGCCTCTCCACACGCATCCCAAGGCTGCCCAAGGCACTTCACTATCCAAGAGGCTAGACCTCATGATTTGAAAGGCACAGGAAAGGCAAGAAGGTGCTGGATGATGCCCAGATCCCCCACATGGCTTCTCAGATCCTGGCATTTACCCCCAGGACCCCCTCTGAGGCACAGAAGGGGGGAAAGGATGACTTCCCAATTGCAACTGTCTGCCAGTTAAGACTCACCATTCAAATGTTTAGAAAGTAACCAAATGTTAAAATGCACCTGCAATTTTTGTACTTCATTTGAGAATTATGCCCAAAAAGCCCTCCCCCAAGCTGGCAGAGTGGTGGTGGTTTTTCCTAGCCGGTTCTTGATGTCTCTTCCACATTGTTGGGCTTGGCTGTAGGGATTTCCCTCCCAACTGGGCAGGGAAGGGAGGGAGGGAGACCTGGGTGCAAAAGAGGCAAATCAGGCAGGTTTTGCCTCTGCCCTCCTGGCAGGGAAAGGAACTGAGCCACCAGCAAGTCTAGGTGGCATGACTGGGAGGGCCACCAGCAGGGGCTTCCTCTTGGTGGCCACAGGGCCAGCCAGCCTCATGACCTCCTTTGGCACCCATCAGATGTGGCCCAAATGTGGCACAGTAGGAGCAGCAGCCAAAGAAGAACACACACAAACACACACACAGGGGAGGGGAGGAAGGGAGGGATGAGGAGGAGAGGAGAGGGGAGAGAGGAGAGGAGAGGAGAGAGGGTCCCACAGAGGCTGGACTCCCCTTCCCCAGAAGCCCAAGATTGCCAGACTCCAAGGGCCCCTCCCCAGATGGCAAATCACTTCACCTCTTTCTGCTCCTTTGCAGAAACCTTCCTAACCTTCTCAGGCAAAGGAGGAGTATGGCAAGCAAAGCGGGGCAGGGGGCACGGAGCGCCCACCACCCACAGCTAACAAGTTCATTCCAGGTAGAGAGACAGGGCAACTCCCACCCTCCCAGCCTGGAATGAAAACCGGATATTTCCCAGCTTTGCTTCTGTCCTCCAGCGGAGCATTCTTGGTCGGCTGCTGTCTGGCCCGCCGGATGTGCTGAGCACGCCAGGTATGTGCAGCGCCGAGCATTTGCTGGAGGCCTGGCAGGAGCCTCCCTTGTGCTGGGCTTTTTCTGGGGGAGAAAAAGGAGGAAGAGGCCCCAGGGACAGAGCAGATTTCCCGGTCCAGACTGGCACCAGTTGCTGCCCGCGGGGCAACGTGTGTTGTTAAGGGGGGACAACATCAAACAAAAGCCAACACCAGCCCTGCGCCTCAGCAGCATCCGACAAGAACAGAGGGGCCCTCCTGAGCTGCAATTTCTTTGGGGCCTGAGGGTGGATAAGGGGCTTCACTTCGAAGGAGCTGGCCAGGATTTAGCAGCTGAGCCAAGACAGGCGGGCACTTTGGGGGCACTTCTCAGCTGACCTCGGAGCATCGAGGTGCCAACGAGCAAGCAGGCAGGGCTGGCGAGAAGAGGCCAGGTGTCAAGCCACACCTGTGAGGGACCCAGGAAGTGCAAGTCCAAGTAAGGAGGCAATCTCTCGCTCCAGAACAAGCCCGGAACTGGCCTCCTGGCAGAAAATCAGCCCAGACCAAAAAGCCCCAAGGGCAGGGCAGGGGTCTCCTACTGTGGCTTTCTTTGCTGGTTGAGGAATTCTGGGAGTTGAAGTCCACAAGTCTTAAAGTTGCCACCATTGGAGATCCCTGCTCTAGGGTGTATTAGATTCAGGTGATTCAGGTGACCACAATGATGCCATCAGAAAAAGAATTGAATTACAGGTACTAATCCATTGAACAACCGCTTGTTTAGGGGCCATTCGAAGTTACAACACTGTAAAAAGTGACTTAGGACCATTTTTCACACACTTAACAACCATGGCAGCTTCTCAGTGTTCACGGGATCAAAATTCAGACCCTTGGCAACTGACTCATATTTATGACGATCGCAGTGTCTCAGGGTCGTGTGATCCCCTTTTGCGACCTTCCGACAAATGAAGTCAACCGGAGGAGCATGTGACTAATTTAACAACTGCGAAGATTCACTTAACAACTGAGGGAAGAAAGGTCATAAAACGGAGCAAATTTCACTTGATGGTTATCTTGATTAGCAACAGAAATCTGGGGCTCGATTGTGGTCATAAGCCGAGGACCATCTGTTCTAGCAGAGAACTTTTGAAGAGAGGACGCTGAATCTGCTCCACCCAAGGAGTCCTCGATTAACGATGGTAACTGGGATCGGAATTTCCATCACGAAGCAAAACAGTCACAAAGCGGGACTGTCTCACTTAGCAATGGCCTCATGGCTAGATAAGCAGCAAACAAATTAAATAAATAAATATAAATCAATACAAAATCCCTGCAGTCCCCATAGTTAATAATTAATTGAGGAGTCAACTCCGATCCAAGCTAGTCCCAGCTTGCCCCACCCCCCACCCCCCTCCCTGCCTCCTTTCTTCCACGGTCAGTGACTGCCACCCCTCAAACTCCCCACCTGCCTACCTCCACCCCATCTCTGCCCTTTCGGCCACCTGGCTCTCCTAGGCAGCACTGGGGGCACCAGACACGGGGGGTTACAGTGCTTTTAGACTGGCAGCGCTGCCCCAGAGCTTCTGCTAAGCCCCTGTGATGCCACCCAACAGGGCAGCCAAAATGGCTGAGATGGGGGGGGGGATAGGGGCAAGGGAGTTGAAGCACCCCAACAATTGTAAGGGTGAGCAGCTATAACCACACTGCAACCGCCATAACTTTGAGGACCGGGTGTAAGGAGCATTCATCCAACAAAGCCATAACTTTGAACAATCGCTGAACAAACAGTCGTAATTCAGGGACGAGCTGTAGTGGCATTCTGTGGGTCACCTGACTGCTTTCTGCACGCATCCCAGCCCCTCTGCTGCCGCAGAACATCTCAGCAGGAAACACCAGCGAGAGTCTGGTGAGCTTTTCCCTTTTAGCATGAGATGTTGGTGGCCAAAGATTTCGGTTTCCGGCTACTACCCATCAAAATGCCTCTCAGGTCAGTCTGAGATGACATGAGGATGAAAAGACCTGGAGACCAAACATACAGAGAACGAAGAAGAAGAAGAAGAACGGTTGTGTGATTTGACTAGGAGTGACATGATAGAGAGGCTGCCCCAAAGAAGAGGGGGTCCACTTATTTTCCAAAGCCCCTGAAGGCAGAAGAAGAAGCAACAGATGGAAATTCATCCAGGAGAGAAGCTACCTGGAATTAAGGAGGAATCTCCTGACAGTGAGGACAATTAACCGGTGGAACAGCCTGCCACCAGAAATTGTAGGTGCTCTATCACTCTTTTTAGAAGAGACTGTCTTGTAATTCATCCCCCTACTCAAGAAGGAAACTCTGTGACTGTCCAGGGTCTTCTTAAATGGAGGCCCACAAGGCTCAGTTAACCAGTTCAAGCCCCCCCTCAGCCACAGAAGCTTCTGGGTGGGGGGGCTTTGAGTCAATCTTTCCCCCAGGGTCTGCCTCAGCAGGTGCTCATGGTGGGGAGATAATGAAGAACGACCCCACCCCCATTAAAGGTAAAAAGAGCCTCTAGCAATTCAAAGATGCCACAGAAAGCCAAATGCAGCCGGTAGGGAACCAGTGGGACCCCAGCCTCATCAGCCAGACTGGTGGGGGTGCAGTTTTCTCAAAGAGGGGGCTAAGGCTGGGGTCAGCGGAAGGGTTCCCTAAGTGGCTGGGCTGGTGCCTGAGGTTGCTGATAAGGAAAAGGGCAGGCCTTGGCACACGAGGGACCCTAAGGTGCCCTAGGAACATGGCTTATGTAGTTGCTCTGCCCACAGGACAGACCCCCAAATGGCTAGCTCTGCTGCCCCACAAGGAAAGGGCCAACTGTTGAACCTTAGCCCCACCACCACCACCCCAAGGAGCAAGAACAGGGTCTAGTCCAAGGACAGAGAATAATATATTGGCAGAAGTTGCATTCTCCTGGGAGGGGGTCTCACTGTGGGCAGATGGAGGGGAGGGGGCGACCTCCAATTCTATGGACAAATCCTTGGGGTGGCTTGGCTAGAATAGAAT
>JAEANM010003803.1:0-20621 GCA_017656035.1 Myanophis thanlyinensis
ATTCTAACCTTTGGGTCCAGTGTCATTTTAGATGACTTCACAGTAACTTTCTTGGAAACATTTGGAAGTGGTTTGTCACTTTCTCCTTTTAGGATATATTTTTAAAAATTTTCCAGTTCAGGCTAAAGTATTCATGGTAAATGCCCATCCTGCTTAGAATAGTCCTGGATATAAATAAAAAAAAATTGATAATCCCAGGGAACTGATGAGCCACTACTGAGGTGTCTGTTAACATCTGTTCTCTCTTAACACCTTGTGATTTAAAAAAAAATACAGCTTTTTTATTGTTTTTATTATTCCATTGTAACTATCCAGAGCCACTCTTTGTGAGATTCGCAGTCATATAAAGACAGACAAATAAAAAAGAAGTAAACTGGCATTAAGAGAGCTCCAATATATAAATACTGTACACAAAGATTTCATGAACAATTCCCTCTTTTGAAATTAATGTTGCGCATATTTCCTAGATCTTGAATGAGGAGCTGTCCAAATGCTGACCACCTCAACTCTTTCTCAGGCTTAGTCAAAGACACGAGCAGTATCCTAAAACCAAGTAACAAGATGGGATCTTGCAAAATTGACCTATCCAGGTAAGATTAAATGGTTCTTGTATGAGATTTCACAAGATTTCAAGTAAGAATACCAACAAAATCACTAAAACTGTACAAGTCTTGGTGTTATGTTATGAGATTTTGGGGGCTAGCGTTTCCTTTAATGTTGTAATTCTTGGGTGTTCTGCCCCATTACACAACATGGCACTATGCCACCTGAGGACACTGCCAGTGGGCAATGCTTGTAGTTTGAGGCAAAAGGGTGTTGTCCCCTTTGTAGAAATTTCTTTTCTACCCTTTGTGTGTGTGTGCATATGGGCACCTTCGAGTCAATGTAGACTCCGGGTAACTGCCTGGACAAGTCGCTGCAGTTTTCTAGCAAGATTTTCTGAAGTGATTTACCCTTGCCTCTTTCCTAGGGCTGTATGAGAAGGACTGGCCCAAGGTGCCCAACTGGCTTTGCGCCTAAAGTAGAACTAGAAATCACAGTCCTCCAGTTTCTAGCCTGATGCCTTAACCATTACCCCAAACTCTTCTTCCCGCTTCCTGGGATGTGCAGAAAAGTAACAGAAGGATACCTGGCTTTGACTATGTAGTGGTGAATTCTTGCTCAGGTGACTAGAATTAAACCTCCAGAAAAATCTAGCCCTTCTTCAATTACATAAAATGCCCCAGGAAAGAAATTAAACACGTCAAACAAGATGTCTCTTCGAGAGGGGAGAGGGTGGAGACAGTAGGAGAGCCAGAAATAGCACCCTGCTGTTTCCCAGTTTGTTTCTGCCATTGTGAGTCACCTGCCTCTCAGTTTTGCACTGGGTTTCAGTGATGCAACAATTCTTTACATAAAACTGCAACCACCTGTTCATCGGGACAGGCAGGGATCAGTTCCAGGTGTTCCTGAACTCGTTTTATTTTTCTTTTGCTTTTGCCGTCTTGCAGGCGAGACCACATGCAGATTTGCCCCGTTTGCTGTGTCTATATCAGGCAAGCCTGAAAGAGGCTGTTTTGTTTTTGGCTTTGCTTCTGGCAGAAAACCCCAGTGGTGCCAACTTCCACCCCACAGGGGAAAAAAACATATAGCTGCCACACTGCGTTCGTTTCAAAATGAAAGTCTTCATTTTCAAAATTAATAGCCTCGTCCCTCGGCTGGGCTCTTCCTGTGAGAGAGACAGAACTCCAAACAGAGGTGTTAGGTTGATGCCCCACAAGGCTGCCGTGTGTCTGTACAAAAAAGAGGTCTGGCATTCCCGAAAGACTAAGACTTCACCCTTTTATGCAAAAGGTGCAAGAGGCTGATACGGGAGGGAACCCAAACTTCGCTTTCAGATCAGATGTCCAGAGAGGCTGCTTTTCCGATTACCTTGGACATTTGCTCTATGCTGGTCTAACAAGGAACCAAAGAGCACTCTGATGAGCTCTGAGGGACTCCTCTTATCCTTTCCTGCAAGCTCTGTGGGGAAGGTTGAGAGAAATTTCTGCTGAGAAAAGAAGTGGAGCTCACCAAGATCTCCCTTGCTTGCATCTAAATTCCTGACCAAAAGGCTCTCCCCACCCAATTATCAGAAAGCAAAACACTAACAGGATTGCTGACCGAAGGTTTGTGTTCTGCCTCTGCAAAAAGGCCGTGCTTCTACAGACTCAAAGTTATCTCAGGTGGCCAAACACAAATATACGCCCTTTGGGGGAATACCAGGAGGATGGCTGCTTAACTTGTCCGGTATGAAATCACTAATCATCCTATATGCTTTTGAGAGCGATGTCTTCTTTCCTACCAACCTAGCCTGGAGAGCTAATCCCTAGTCTTCTTCCCAACCCATCCTCTAGGTGCCAACATCTATTCTGGAATATATGGGTTGCGTTCTCCAACCCCTGGCAAGCGCAAGCCAGAAAAAACAGAACGGATCCCGCCTCTGGTACCAGGCCCTTTGTGCCTGCTAGTCTTGCAGGAGCCCATACCTAGAAGGTTTAGGTACAATTCCTAAGCTAGAGCAGGAAGCCCCAGACGGACTGTTTCAGTTCAAGAGCAGCCGAGCTGATTCCAGGAGCTGAGAAAGCACCCCAAAAATCCAGGTTACGCTGGTTGGTTGCCAACGGCTGAGTCCACTGGGAAGTCCTCAACTAACCACGGTTTATCTGAGAAAAACAAGAAAAAGAGATGAGATGAAGGACAGGGTGGTTCCTGCAGGTCAAGCACCTGCAAAAACAGTATCATAGTTAAGATTACTCAAAGCTGAGTGGAAGAGGAATTAAAACCACATGGGAATTTCTCAAGCAGAGCAAGACTCGTTGCGTTTACTGGCGGAGTTTACAAAGTAAACCTGGAGATAGAAAATACTCACTGGACAGTACAGGTAGTCCTCGACTTACAACAGTGACTTACGACCATTTCCCCCCAGTTTTGACCACTGCAGCATCCTCATGGTCACGTGACCAAGATTTGGATGCTTGGCAACTAGCTCAGGTTTATGACGGTTGCAGTGTCCCCATATCATGTGAAGATGTTTGGCAACCTTCTGACAAGCGAAGTTAATGGGGGAAGCCAGAGTCACTTAACGACTGGTTTATTCATTCCAACAACTGCAATGATTTGCTTAACAACCGTGGTGAGAAAAATTGTAAAATGAGGCAAATCCCAAACAACACACTTGGGCTGAGTTACGAGTCGTCGATCGAGGGCTACCTGTATGTCAAGATCCTTGAGAATTCTGGTCTGTGTGAATTGCCACTTTGCTATTTCTTGTTATCGTTTCTATTAAGCAAACCCAGAAAAGTTTGTTTAGCCTATCATCTGAACTAGGAGGTCATGGCTTATTCTTTCAAGTAAATCAGGACTCATTAAATCAAGAGTAAAATCCTAGTTGTGAATGGAGCATCAGTCAGGATTCTTCAGTGCAGAGGCAGGCATCCTATGGGCCACATGAGGTTCTATTGTCTTTGGGCATGGCCCACCATCATGCCGGCCATTCCTTTCCCCCACAATTTGCTGCAATGCCCAGTTGTACTATAACACTTTTCGTCTGCCTGTGCAAAAGTTGAAGTATTTCTATTTTGTCCTCCAAATTCTGTACTGAGCATAACATGATTTCAGGGACTGGTGGCAAACCTTGACAGGTTATCTCCTCCATAACTAACACTACCTGCTTCGCAAATTCCTGCTTAATGTGGCACCTACCACCAGTGGTGGAATTCAAATTTTTTTATTACTGGTTCTGGGGGTGTGGCTTGGTGGGTGGGGCTGGGGGGGTCATGTGATTGGGTGGGCAGTTTCTGTAAGCAGGGCAATAAAGATTAGGCTAGAAACAACACCAGAATGTTTTTGTTTCCTGCCTTCCTTACAGGATTAACCCTATAAAGTAGAAAAAAACAAAATATTTCTTCTAACAACCGGTTCTCCGAACTGCTTAGAAAATTTACAACCGGTTCTAGTGAATCTGCTAGAACCTGCTGAATTTCACCTCTGGCTACCACCTAATTTCAGATCAAATTGGGCATCTGATTCAAAGCAAGAAGACCACTGTCTCTTGCGCCAACCCTGCCACATGCTGGATTACTCTCAGGTAATCCCAAATCAAAGTCTTCTGCGCTTGGGGTGACCCAGACTTCCAGGCAGTGTTAGCTAAGAACCCAGGTGGTAAGAATTCTTCTAGACATCTCAATCCACATTCTGGTAGCACAGAAGAGGACACACTCCAATTATTTCATACCAGGCAGGGAACAAGTTTACATACCTACCAGCTCACTGCCTTTCCCCTTCTAGGTCCAATCTCATGCAGTTATCTGGTGGTGGCTTCTACCGACGGCTTCTTCAGTGATGGTGCTGGGGGGACTCCCAGACTGTGAGCCCTGCTGCCCCCACTGTTGTGAGCAGAAGACCACCATCTCCTCCAAATTGCGCAGCACAGTCTCGGTGCCCTTGGGAGGCACTGGGGGGATCCGAGCTGGCTCCAGCACTCTGCAAAGGAAGACAGGCAGGAGTTGCTAGCAAACTCTGCACTCAGCGTGCTACAACACTGGAATGGGCGTATGGGAATAAGCGTGGGAGACAGGCGGGACAGCCACAGGTAGGAACAACCGACATTTTAAGAGGGGTCTCAGCTCCAAGAAGGAAAGGGGAAGCATTTCAAAAAGGGACCCTTCTCTAGTTTTCTAGGATAGGAGAAACACTTACGACGGTTTGTTGAGTGACTGTTCAAAGCTACAACGGCACTGAAAAAAGTGACTTATGACCATTTCCCACAATTACGACCTTTGTAGCATCTCCCACGACCACGTGATCAAAATTAGGACGCTTGGCAACTGGTTGGTTCATCCTTATGACCGCTGCTGTATCCCTAGGTCACGGGATCCTCCTTTTGCAACCTTCTGACAAACAAAGTCAATGGGGGGAAGCCAGATTCACTTAACGACCGGCTTACTAACTTACCGGCTGCAGTGTTTCACTTAACCGGGGCAAGAAAGGTCATAAAATGGGGCAAAACTCACTTTACAAATGTCTCAGTTAACAACAGAAATGTTGGGGTCAATTGTGGTCGTTAAGTCGAGGACCACCTGTACTTTCAGTCTTGGCAAGGGTTGTGTTAATCTAACCCTACAACAAGACAGTTGGCATTCCTGGTGGTGCTACCTTGCAAGGCTAACAAAAACTGATGATTCATGCAAACAGCTATGCTGCATGGAAAGCAGGCCAAGTCCTGTAAATAGCAGTAAGACCTGACCAGCGAGTCCAATCCCCATCTTAGTGCAAGAATCTAAATTAAAATGGGGGGGGGGGGGGAGATGGCCTTTTAGTCTCCATTTGAATATGTCTCCTGAACACCCCCTCTCTGGGGTTATTGCGCCCACTGCTTTACTAGCGAGAATTTTTCCCTGACATTCGTTAAGAATGCGCATACTTAAATCCCTTCTTCCTCATCCTGCTGTCTGAGATGACAGAGGTCTCAATCTTCTTCCGGGTGATGTCCTTTAAAATGTTTGATGATCGTGTTCATATTTTATTTATATCATCATCTTCTATCCCGGGTCACAGTGGCGGGGGGGGCGGGGGGGAGGCTAGCCAAAGAGACAGACATGACATTCAAGGCTGCTCACTTTGTATAGAAATGCAAATCAGAAAAATCAAAACAATGCTCTTGTACGGGACATAAAATTATCAGACTCAGCCCCATTAAAAGTGAAAAAAAAAAATCTTGGTGAGATGAGGGGTTTGCCCTTTTTTTGGAGGCTGGATGAATGGTGGGGCAAACAAACACATTTTCTTAGGGACGGCACTACACAGATCTTCTGTAAGCCACAAGGCTCTCCAGAAGGGCCTCTCTTGCTGATCTAAGTAAGTAGGCAGATTCACAGGTCCACCTTCTCCGCCCCTCATGTGCAAGGCCAAGCCATTCAGGTCTTCCATGGTCAATGCCAGACTCTTAAATAGTGCATAGTAAGCAACTGACAACCAGTGCTGATATCTCCATTTAGGCATCATGTGATTCTTGTACCGTTTATAGCAGCCTGAATCACTGCCTTTTGTATTCATTACAACTTCTGGCACTTCTCAAAAACGGCTCCATGCAAAGCATTCTGTAGTAGCCAAGATGGGATTTTAACAAAGGTGTGGATCACTGTTGCTAAGTTGGACTGGTTCAGGAAAGGTCGCAGTTGGAACACTAGCCATAGAGCTGAAAATGGGCTGTTTAAAAGCAGACGTTACCTGGAGGGTGATGACTGCAGGGGATCAAGGACTAAATCGGCTTTTTCAACTGAAACTTCCTTTCAGTTCCCAAATTGAGCAGCCCTGCCATTGGGTCCGGGCTCACCTTGTTCTCTGATTCAGACCCATTCCTGAGCCTAGGCAGCATTCAAGGGTGCTGACGGTCTATGGAGATTCTCAGTCATCCAGGTCAGGGTTGTCCCAAAGGTGCTTTTTTTCTTCCAAGAGGCAACTGGACTGTCTGGTTTTTCTTTCCAAGACGTTTCGCTTCTCATCCAGAGCCGAAGAAGCTTCTTGGACGAGAAGAGAAACATCTTCAAAGAAAAAAAACAGAAAGAGTCCCGTCGCCTCTAGAAAAAAAGCACCTTTGGGACAGACAAGGGTGTTGATTGCTTTCTGGAGTTAGATTTGTGTTTTTCAACTTTGGCAACTCTTAAGATGCGTGGAGTTTTACTCCCAGAATTCCCCAGCTAACATGCCGAGTAGAGAATTCTGGGAATTCAGTACATCTTAAAATGACCAAATTAGAAAAACACCGAGCTAGTTTATAGGGAGTGCGAAAGCTTAGGTCTGAAGGAGTTTAATATTGCTCTTTCTTCTTTTTGCTATCGGTTACATTTTTGCCGTCTTCGCTGCATAATTGGTAGATTGATTCTTTTATTTTATTCTTTTGAAGCTCTCTAAAGAAGTTCTTTCAATTATTCTTGGTGGCTCCTTTTGAGTTCCAGCTTTCTTGAGTGCTTTCTATTTCCGGGCTACTTCTCCAAGGCTTCTTTGTCTTTTGTTCATCCCATTCCTTCCTAGAACAGTCCTTGCTTACAGTATTTTCAGTATCTTCACTAAATGTTTTTGTGTAGTCACATTGATTTCTTTTGCTGTGCTCCACGCTTTTTTATAAAATTGGAATCATCTGCAGTTGTGCCTTTTGACTCTCCTTTTTTTAGGAACACTAATCCACGTACTTTGAGCTCTTTTTCCCATTTGCTTCTCCTGTCACAAGAATAATTGCTCTGAATTCATTAAAATCCTCTTATTTTAAGCTCATGATATCCAGTCAATTACACTTAGCTTTCATTTCCATTAAAATAATAAAAGTGTAGCTTGACATGGACACTTCCCCCTCCCCACCCCAAGATTTTGCTATTTCCTCTTCAACTAAGTCTTCCATGGGGTTAGTATCACGTCAAAACGGTCCTCTAATTTTTTGAAGGAAAAAATTGTCAGTAGAAGGAAAGACACACATTTCCTGGCCGGACCATGCTTTAATTTGTTTCTCAGAAGATACTTGAAATGTAATTACATTTGCTTTTTTAAAATTTAAATCATCCAATATGTTTACATGATATAAATCCCTACTATACGTTGCAGAATTCATACTTCTGAATAAAAGAATATGTAAATAAATATGCCCTTCTTTGCAAAACCCGACCAAAGAATTAGAAATATGTCTTCTACTGATTAAACCAGAGACATTTCATATTAGAGGCAGTCCTTGCTGAACTATGTTAATTGGGACCAGAATTTCAATCGCTAAGCAATGCATTCATAAAGTGTGATGTCACATGGCCACATTGCTTAGCAACAGCAATCCCAGTAGCCCCTGTTGCAGTTGTTGAGCGAGCATTGCGGGTTGTTAAGCAAGGGCCTCCTTGCAATTTCCTGCTGAGTTCCAACAACTAAAGTCAATGGGGAAGCTGGTAGGAAGTTGCAAGTCTCAGGCGGTTCACCAGCAAGCGGACTGGCAAGCATGTGGCATGCACCAGCGACTTTCGGTCTGGGAGTAGCTGCTGCTGCTAGGTGGAGGAGGGTGCATGAGTGGTTGCAGCAACACCCATGAGAGATTTTAGAACTGACGGTGGCTGCTGCAGGTGGGGGAGACTTAACTAAGCAACTTGCCATCTTACTTGCTGGCTTCCCCATTGACTTTGCTTGTGGAAAGCTGGCAGGGAAGGGACACAAATGGTGATCATATCACCACGGGGCATTGCAACTTTCGTTAAGTGTGCAATGGTGGTCAAGTGGCCAGGTTGTGATCATGTAACCACAGAGGTGTGCTGGAACTCTGGGGACCAATTGTTAAGTACCGCTCATTTAGCATCACTGCAACTTGGAATGGTCGCTGAGCAAATGGTTGGTAAACGAGGACTAGCTGTAGCAAATTTGAAACTCAGACAATTTACAAGTATGAACTTTCCATTCAGAGAGCATTGTGTTTTCTCAAGTTAAATACAACCCACTCCCTTAAATCAAAAGCCTTTAATAGCATATCCCTGCTTTATTAATCAATTTCTTTCAGAGTTCTTTTGCAAGCAAAAGCCCTCTTCATTTAAGAAAAGGAAGTAACCAGAAAGAGGGAGAACTTGACAAAGAAAAAGTCTGGCAGGATTAATGCTTAGTGGGAAATCCTCTGTTGTCTCTAGTGAGATAGATCTGCTGCCAGCTACCTCTGCTAAAGAGTAACAGTCATAAGTTATACCACATTCAATATTTTAATTTATTTCTATTGTGTGGGACAATGGAGAGCAGTGAAAGAGGAAATATGCTTAACTCCATGAGATTGTTTCCAAAATACTATGCCTTTTTTTTTTTAAATCCACATCCTGGCCCCACTCTCTGGGAAAGTTAACCAATCCTACAATAAACATTGAAGATATTCTGGCTGCTTACCTGTCTGAGGAAACTATGCCCGTGTGGCTCATAGAACGTCTAACCTGAAGGATGGAGGGAAAAAAACAACATACAATAGACTTACATACTGCTTCACAGTGCTTTACAGCACTCTCTAAATAGTTTACACAGTCAGCACATTACCAGCACATTACCCCCAACGACAATGGTAAGACATAAACACAAAGTAATACCACAAATGCTTTGAGGGGACAGTCACTGTAGATGTACATTCCGATTTTTAAAATTATTAACCTAGTCTGACTTTTTTTCTCTAGCTGCATAGTCTCTGGAAAAAAAGTCTCTCTTTAGTTTTTTAGATGTTTTAAGAGCTTAATCTCACGGATGACATCTTTTAAACCATATGCCAACTACTTAGCTGATGTACTTTCCCAATCTGTTGACCACTAGGGACCCTTGTCCCCAGTCACTGGTGCAAGACAAATCAGTAATAGAAGCAAATTAAGATCTGGAGGTTCCGTGCAAAAAATAGATTGCAGTCTATTTCTCTTCATAAAGCAAGCCTAAATTACTTCTACACCTCATATCACCCTTCACCAACTGCCTATAGATAACTGCTGTTTGTAGCACAATAGGATTCAACAGACGGAATGGGACAACTCATCGCAGCCACCTCGCCATGGGATAACTTAACAATTCGATTTAATTATTTAAGATAAATAAAACACTATTTTAAGTTTTGCCATTAACGTTTCATGTTGTCCCTCCTTTTGCATCCTTTCCTTAATGAGTCCATTCCACCATTTCTTTGATTATTAGTGTAATTCTTGTCCTGCAGCGAGTTGTCTCGCAGTGAGTTGGCCGTGGCGAGTTGGTCCCTTGAAAAATATATCTCGGTTCTGAGGTAATAAAAAAGCAACTAACTCAATATGATCAAGGTATGAAAATGGCAGTTCTTAGAATCAAAGCCATGCTCCATAATACAGCTATTCTAAGGAATGTAGAGACTTCCTGTAAGCACTTGTGTGACTTCCTCTGACAGGATGCTTAGCTAGCTTTTGCTAGCTAGCAAAAAAGCTTTGTGTGGGAAAGCGCCTCTAGATACTGGATCCGAGTCAGCATAATCTCTCCAAAACAAAGGAGATAGTTGAGATCATTCCACAGGACCCTGGACAGCCGCTCCTCATGAGTAGACCATGAAAAACCATCGTTTTTACGGTCAGCTTACAAAAGTAGTGGCTGCTAGTCAGGATTTACATCAAATTATATTCACAAAGCAGCCTTTATAGATACTCAGCTTGACCAAGCCTTATATTTTAATCACTTCTTTGGATTTTAAAAAAATTCTTTGCATATTAGAGAGATTAAGATCCTTTGGAGTAGCAAGGTTTTACTGAATTCATCGGATAAGTTTTTCGTCTTCTGAAAAGACGGTGCAAATTTGATTTTAAAAGTTTTAAAATTTTATCATTTTTTTGGGGACTACGCCGTAAAAGGGTACTTAGGATTTTGGAAAGCTAATGACGGATTAAAGGGTCAGAAGGATTTGGAATTATAGCTTTGAATTATTTAGAAGATACTTTCTCATGGGAGAATGGAGATTGATTTCCTTTTTTTTAACGATAAGGACACCAGAGACAGAGGGTAAAGAAGTGGAGCAGAAATCTTTAGTGCGAACCTTCGGATACCTCTCAAGATTTTGCACAGAAGGGATAACACACTTGATGGAAGTGAAAGAGCATGTTCTACTGAAATTATAAAACTGCAAGCTGCAATGGATACTGAGGAAATTAATTTGAAGGCTGATTTAAATGTAACATAAATGGATCTAATGGATGACTTATTCCCTCAAGATGAACAGATGTTAAATCAGGAAACTAATTTGGACAATTTCTTTCTTCTGGATATGCAAAAGACCTTTGCTAAGAAAGTTTTTAGAAGTGACAAACAAAAGGATATTTTTTATTATGGATACAAGAGTAATCGGTTAAAATTCCGAAGGGTTTTTCCTTTGAAACAGAGATGAACAGCAAATTAACTCTGGGATTCTTTTTTGAAGGAATTAAAGAGTATTATTAAAAAAATCAGAAAAGATTGATAAGATTGGCTTTTTCAATCAGGGTGAAAAGAAGAAATTAGTTACATCTAGCTACACTTACTGGACATTTGCTGACAGAAATTGATTGACAGAGTATTTGGACTGTTTTCTTTACCTAAGAGATAAGCTATGGAGAAAAGAGAGACTATGTTTTACTGAAAGACGGCGATAAGCTACTAAAATTGTTTTAACTGTTAGGATGAAGGGGAAAGTTACTTCTTTTTCATTCCTTTTTTTTCTTTTTCTCCCCACAGACACCTTTTCTTTTCTTGTATATTTATGTTTGTTATTTTTATACTTACTGCATTGTACAGCATTGACTTTTATTCTTTCCCTGTATAATTCTTAATAAAATTATTTGAAAAGAAAGTATGTATACTACAGCAAAGCTGTATATATTGTTATAGCTATCATTAATGTAGTATAGACATAACAAGTGCAATTAAGGGTTCAAAGTACAGGCAGTTTCTTTTGTATGTAAAATGGGCCGGAGCAGCCCATCTTAAGAGAGCTTTCCACAACATGAAGCCTTTTACACTACAACTCCCATTAGTCTTTGCTAAAACAGCCAGTGCTTAGGATAACTGAAGGGAAAATGTTTGTCAAATAATTTTTTCCATATTCTGAGATCAAATGATTACTCCTCCTCAAGTATTTTTTAATATCATGTATAAATCAAAGAAATACAAATATATAGAATTTCTAAATTAGAATGGCTTTTTAACTTACAGAAACATATAATGTAATACACACACATTTCACATGTAAAAACAAAAGGACAAATGCCTTGGCCATTATGAGCTTTTTCAGCAGGTACACTAGTTCTGATAGAATATAAACTGATCAGCGTCAAGAATTTCTTTCACGCTGAGATTTCATTTATTTAACATTCAGTAAAAATGTCTCCAGAATGGTTCTTTGGTTATTATTTCCCACAAGTAATTAAATCAGAACTACCAATTTGGTGGTCTCCAGAAAGTTGGCATTAAAACTCATCAAATCCCAGCTACCATAACCTTTGGTCAAAAGTTATGAGGCAGTAAAAAGGATTTACATGGAACCAAGTTGCCTCTTCTTGATTAATTATATGAGAATGAAAAACAGCACCACAGTGTGACAAATCTCTTTCCTGGCAATGTGGTATAAACACAGTTTTTCCAGAAGCAACCCAGCTGAGCTTTTTATTAGGGTAGAACTAATGAATATAAATAGGAAAAAGTCATAAGCAGCCTTACCCGGTGGGAATGTGGAAGTTTAGTGCCTACAAAATCAGAAGGCTCGGGGATTGTTGAAGGATGATACAGCTCAGGGGCCAAACGAGTATTTGCAAATTTCATGCATTCTTCTAGGGTAGAGATGAACTGACTGCAGGTTGCCCGTAATAAAGACGAAGCTTCATTCATCTTCTGGTGGGAGTTGAGAGCACAGACAAGTGAAGCAGCACTATTGCATGGTGGCCTTTCCATCCTAATCCTCAGAGCCCCACCACCCAATTAGAGAGGGCTTGAATATTAAAAGGCCCAATTCAAATGTTCAGTTGCTCTCTACATGCCCCTTTGCTGCCCAAAGGAGCTGGGCTTCCAAATAGGCAACTCTACGTATGAACATTATTTCTCCATTCAGCTACATGAAAGGGCTGTATCACCTCAGCCAATCAACACTGGCCTTACAAGCTTTGTGCTCCTATTAGAACACAGGAAATGATATCAAGCACTCTTTCCTGAAGTCACTCTGCTCACCCCCCCCCAGATTTTTGCTTACAATGCAGTTAAATAAGAATGCAAACCACGGCAAAGTACTTGATTCTCCATCACAGTCTGCAATCCCTAAGATCTAAAGCCCACCTTTTAAAATGGTGGTGAAAGAAAAAGTGCTGTTACCTATACTTGGTATCACCTAAAACTTTAGCAGTGGTGAAGCAATACTGAGATAAGCTCACCTCTATTCCCATTCCAAAAATCTGTTCCATGGAAAAATAGGAGCATCAATACATTTCAAATGAAGCTGTGGAAACTCCCTAAGGTTGTTCCTTTATAAATGTGGTACAGAAGCAGCATGAATTCTATCTTTTTTGTTTTTACTCTGATAAAGCTTCAATTATAAGTTTTTTACACTGGGAGTAAAACAAAATTAACACTTTCTGTGTTCAAAATTATATCCTTTATATATACAATCAAAGCAGGTACTGGTCTAAACAATAAAACATCCAGGCTGAAGAGCCAAGGTGGTTCAACATACAGATATTAGTTCCAGGCCACTGGGGCATGGTATTTTTTCCAACATTGTCATAAGAATGGAACAACATTCCAGTGTTTCTGTTCAAAAACATACTTTGGGCATTAAGCATTTGACTGAAAAAATATTAAAAAGATTGGCAATTATTTCTGGAAAAATGATGAAAAGAACAAAAGAGAATAAATTGTTCAAAAAAAAAAAAAAACCCAGAGAAATTTTATTTTACCACTTAGATCAATTAATAAGTCACTCATGTCCAAAAGATTAAATAGCCACACTTTTGATTTTGCATCAAAGATTTATCTGTCAATTGACAGATTTTTCTTTGCTGAATTTGTGATTGCCTGATCTATGCCAGGTGGATTAATACATTAAAGGAGACAAAGTGGGATATATTTTCAAGCCTAAATGAAACCTACAGATGTCATTTAGTTAAATGGGATTTGCAAAGAAATTCTAGGCGAGTTGTGATCATTGTTGCTAAATGTGAACAGTGGTAGCATTTGGATCTTGCAAGCAAAAGGAAAAGAGGTCTTGGATCAGTCCTGCTTCTTTTATGTCAGACCGTCTCCAAAATATCTGCTTTATCCATAAAACAGATCTTGAATTCTTAATGGCTCTTGGATATTTGGATTGCTGTGGGCTTAATTCCAAGGCACTATGCAGTGACTGATTGTGTCACCCGGTTCTTCAGACCTCTGGACGACAATTCCCATTGGCTCTGTGGCTGAAGCTAATACAAGATCACAAAGCCTAGAGGGCTCTCAGCTTTCCATTCCTGTCCTATAATGATCAGAAATAAACTTGCTAATGTTATCAGAGAATTAATAGTTCACAGATTTCTTACCAGACTTGTCTGGAACCTGCAAAAACAAAAACCTGTAATTGCTCTGGATTCTCTCCCAGCCTACCTGGATGTCCAAAGGAGATCCATTCTCTTGAGGTTGTGTTGCATCCTGCACAGCTAGCACTTGCTGGGTCAGCACATCACAATATAGACGCAGTTCAGACAGTTTTCTTCCGAGGGACTCGTTGCTTATGTCCAGATCTGGGAGAGACAAGCAAAGAATTGACACAAGACACTAAAAGAACATTCACATAGTCCTGCAGAGAACAGGAGACTTAAGCAGAAACAGAATTAGTTCTGATTCTGCCAGTGAAAAAGCTTGCTCCCTTTGTCATATCAAGATGACCTCTAAGATGTCTTCTCTGATTTCAAGATGTGAATATCTTTTGAGTATTACTATGTGGATAGAACCAACATTGAAAATAAGATGAAATATGAAGTAATGTGCAATGTAATATAGATTGTCCATGTATGTTCATTTCCTGTACTCTTTTCTGGTACCGAGTAAAAATAATTACATAAAAAGATTAGTAAAACCAAAACAACTTCCTCTGTGTTTCAATGAAATGCCATCAATTTATCTCTGAGACCCAAAGTCATCAATGTGATCCAGGAAGACAGAGCTGCTTTAAAGAATTGCTGTTTGATGTGTTCATGTTCCCACGTGCTCTGAAGAACTTTTTAAGGAAGAGTTTGCACATTGCGCTAAACTGGGTTGAGTTACCTTCTTGGGCTAGTGAACACATGTGCCATTTTGAAAGGACGTTTCAAGCCCTTTTACAACTTATTTTTTATTTTCTAAGATTATTGTTATTCTGTGCCGCGAGGCATGGCAGATTAAGCACTTTAAAAATATAACCCTTTTAAGATACTGAAAATCGGATGAAGCAGAGATTCTGGCTGGTACCAAAGAATGTGCCTAAAGATAGCACATAATCTTTATTGAACTATGCCAGGCCTTGATAATTCTTTAACACAGCAATATGAAGAAGAAACTAGAAGGTGATGAAACAAAGGAGAGTTGGTTTAGTCGTTTTCTGCAAAGTAATAGAGGGAAAAAATATGTTAACTGCAGTTGGTGCACAACTGCATCTGTGTGGGTGGGATGGAAGAAAATATTTAGCACCCAATCTGCTAAGAGAGGCTTAGGCTTAGCCCCCATCTCAGTGGGATTTATTCTGGGAAATGTACACATAACTTATGTCTGTGTGCACACTCATGTTTCCAATATTTATTTAGGGAAATAGAACTTCAGAATCCTCCTACTAAAATAAAATAGCCATTACAAAGCACAGTAACCATCTGCAGAGTAAAAGGTGAAGGGTGACAAGAATGGCCTACAAATGGCCTAAATATACATTAAAAATATTCTAAGAACAGGCTTTGATTTCCTGCCATATTATGGAAAAGTTGACAAAGCAACTGAGGTCCCAAGTTCCATTAAGTGGTGACTTATTTTCGCTAAGTGAATGATATACATCCAGCCAATAATCAAGTTTGCCTGTAGATTTAATATGGATCCAAAACCGGGTAATAGTGTAGGTTGGGGCTGAGAGCGCTTTAACCAAAATAGCAACAGCATGCTTTGTGTTATAGTAATGTGGCTGAGTACAAACTAAGAAACTCCCGGGGCTGCCACTAATCTGCTAGGCATAGAAACAGCTGTTGGATAAGCTATATAGTATAGCCTTCCTGACAGCAACATAAAGCTGCTTTAATCTCTTTTCATGTCCTAAAGGGGGGATTACTTGGGAGGGATTAATATCCTCCTCCCTTATACTCAGTGATTTTAGACCTTTGCAGAGTTCCTATGTGAGGTTCCCCCATTGAAATTGGGACCGCTTGCTTTAAAGGGGGAAAAAGTTAAGTGAGGGATGACAAGCCATTGCAAAAGTAGCCATCTGATATCAACACGAAAGACAGTGAGAAATTAACATACAGGCCTGTGGGACGATGTTACCCATGAACAATGCTAAATTAACCTATGTGTGTCACAGAAACTATGTCACATTTGCTCAGTCAGGAAGCCTTGGTTGAAATAAACTATGCTTTATTGTGATAAGTGAACCCAGTCCGTAAAACAATGCTGCAATGGGATCTGGGATTCATTTTTCTTTCTCTGCACATTAAGCCCTTCATTTTTTATTCTCGTGGAGTCATACTTTTCTTGGGTTGAGCAAGAACAGTTTTATGAACTAGTTGCAGCGCTTTTTCCTGGAGATCCTCAGAGACTGAACAATAAATGGGGAAAATCCTACACTTGTCCATAGGACTGTCTGCGTTCTATCATTTGAATAATGGATTTTTTAAAAACCCTAAAGACTTGCTTTTCAAAAGAGGGAATCGTTTTATTGCTGAAGTACAGGTAGTCCTCGACTTACGATCACAGTTGAGCCCAAAACTTCTCTTGCTAAGCGAAACATATATTAAATGAGTTTTGCCCCATTTTACAACCTCTCTTGCCGCAATTGTTAAGTGAATCACTGCGGTTGATAAGTTAGTAACCTAGTTGTTAAGTGATACTGACTTCCCCATTGACTTTGCTGATGAGGTGGTCGCAAAAGGTGACCACATGACCTTGGGGCACGCAACGGTCATAAATATGACTCTATTGTCAAGCATCTGAATTGTGATCACATGGGGATGCTGCAATGGTTGTAACTGTGAAAAATGGGCCCCAGGTCACGTTTTTCAGTGCTGTTGTAACTCTGAATGGTCAATAAAGAAACTATTATAAGCTGAGGATTATTTGTACTTAAAAGTTGTCCAAGTCATTAAAATTAGTACAGGGGACCTGACAGCACATTCAGTGTTATTTCTACACTGTGCTCTTCTTTTTGGATCCTGAAATCCATTTCTGTAACCTGCCGTAGCCAGTCAGCAAACTAACTATTACGAGAAGATTACCAAATTCATATATGCAAACATGGGTGTAAATGGAGGGGAGAGGTTGCAAATGGATCAACAAACCCAGATATGTTTGCTAAGGAGGTGGGAGAGCAAAATAGCCATTGATATTGACCAAGTATTTCCACTCAGCATTAACCAGCTCTATCAACACAAAGCTATTGACCAAGAACCAACCTTTTTCTTTCTGGCTTCTGCTATCCCCTAGGCAGGCCTTGGAGCTGCCCAAAGCCACCAGCCATTTCTGTCTTTCAGCAGCACCTCCTGCCTTCAAGTAGAAGTACTGCTCACCTGGGATGACCAACTCCATGCGAGTGGAATCAGTGGCATGCACTACAGGAGAGATGAGAGAAATAAAAGGTACATAAAAGCGAGCATACAATCATCAGTAACACCCCCCACTCCAACTCTGCTATGCACTGGGTCGCACTTCTTCTGATGTCGAACATGATTTCATGGCCACCAATTGACATTTCTACCTTGTATAAAGTGAAGGAGTAAGAAGGGGCTAAAAGAATATCATGTCCTCAATTGTGTAATCTGTATGCCAAGGTATCATAACAGAAAAGAACCCAACCAGAATGCTAATTTATTAGCATAATTGAATGAAAACACCTTTAACAGTACCAGGTTCTGGAACACTGCTTCATGTTTTTGAAGCTAACAGTCAGATTTCCAAATGCAACCTTTGTGCTTTTGATAACAAGAGATAAATTCTGCCTACTTCCTTGACTGATAGTTGCAGATCAAGCTACTGTTCAATCACAGTGGCAAGACAAGATTCCCCTCCCCCTCCCTGTATATTTGGCAAATGCACAAGCCTCCTACAGATTGTCCTTGATGTACCGTTTGAATTTAAGATGGTGCTGAACACACTGAATTATAAACACTTCCTGAAGTTACAACCATTGAAGAGTTGCCACCTATCTGTCCTCTCCATCTCAGTTGCCCAACCAGTCCACTGGTGTGTGTACAAATCTGCCATTTTCTAGTTTCTGGCTAGAAAGCTAGATGTGTTCTTCCTGAAAAGTCAAAAATCTAGCAGAGAGACGGGACAGGAATCCCTGTGGTAGAACCGAGAAAGGAAATTTGATTCCCAAAAATCCTTTAGCCCAGGCATAGCAGTTCCCTTCTGCACATGGAGGGAGGGGTGGGGGAGAGGAGACCTATGGTGGGTTGGGGAAATGAAACTCGGGTCTTCAGGATCCAAACTTCATTTCTCTGGCCCATCACCGGAGTTCCCTTCCATGCAGAAAGGGAAGATCTTTTGTTCCATCCATTTAATGACCGCAATTGGGAAAGCTGGGCGTCAACTCTGAAGTGAACCTGGCTGAAGACATCTTTTCCTGCTTCAAAGTTCACAGCAACTAAGAGGCAGGAAAAGATGGCTTCAGCTAGTTTCCCTTCAGAGTGGACAGTGGTCATTGAGTGAAACAATCATGTAGCTATCTCGCTTAATGGCCTCAACAACTAACAACTATAAGGACTACTGTGGTTCAATACTTAAATGAACACTGGGGGTACCCAGATTAGAAACATGGCAGCATCATGTAACTTCTACAACATGTTAAAATTCCAGCAGATCCAGATTAGTTCTGCATAATCAAGGCTCTGCAGCATGCAATGAATCAACGTAATTTGCATTATTGTCAGTAGACTACCCATCCACTATTTGAAGGCTGAAAAGCAACAAACCCGATGGACCATATCTAGAGTCCCATTAACAGTATATAATCTGAGCTTCAAGAGAGCCAGTTTTACGCAGTGGTTTAAATATCATGACAGAAATCAGGAGACTGTGAATTCTAGTCTTGTCTGAGGTACAAAATCAGTAAGGTGACCTGTGTCAATCATTCCTTGTCAGCCTTAGGAGGAAGGCAAGGGTAAATCAATTCTAAAAATGTTGCCAAGAAAGCTGCATGAACTTGTCATACATCAAGGCTAATTCTAAGACACCAAAACTAGTAATAATTAAAGTAAAGTAAAGTAAGTAAAAATAAGTAAAAATCTGGGCTTCACTGAATGGCTGGCAACTATCATTCCATAAGAAAGTAACTAATGAAGACATTAAGAAACCACATACCTTTAGAGGAAGAGCAGCAAATAGCCCCAAAATAAACAAAGCAACAAGGTGAAGCTCCTGCAGTTCTTAGCAGAAAGCAGAAGATAATGCAAAACACTGAACGGCGCAAAGTTTGGGAAAGATAAATTACATTACATCTTTTCTACTGAAACGGCCTACCTTTGATTTCACATACAGCCATTTTGATGCTGCCTTTGCTGCCTTTGCCCACATCGTCCTGAGAGTCATAATAGGAGAGGATGCCATTTTCTAATACAAAGTATCGTGGCTGCCAACCTGAGGCCAGAGGGAAAAAAGAAGGCAAATTGGACCTTGTAAACAGTTTGCAGGTGGTGGGGAGCGAGGGAAACTAACTAAGCTTCTCCATATGTTTGGAATTAGATTAATTTCCCAGGAATTTCTAAACTAAGTTGGCTAGGGTGAGCAACATGTTCTTTGTGGTACTGTTCTGAATTTATGCCAGGCTCCTTCCCTCTCCATATTTGGGAAGAACCAGCGGCAGAAAAGTAAAGTGTTCAATTCAGGAAAACCCAGTGAGTTAGCGCCCAATCTATTTACAGTTTGGAATATCCTCCAGGAGGAATCTTGTCTGTTCCAGATTACTGTGATTTTGGCACCAGGCAATTCTCTTTTCCTTAGTATTCTAGGATTCTGAGCCCAGTGTTTAAACACAGATTATAGAAGATAATTCTAATTCCCTACGTGAAATGACAGTATTTATTTTAGGTTTTATTCCATATGCAGTCTCTTTGGGGCATTATTCTATTTTTCTACTGGATCACATGAAGTGTTTACTCTTTTATATAATCCACCCAATAGAAAGTTTATTGTTCAGTACCATAGTCATAAATAAAAAAAAGATCAATTCCTGTCCCCTCATATTTTACCTTATATCCTATCTTTTCTCCAACAGCTCCAAGTGACCTTATCTCAATCTATGCAATCAACTGTCCGAGAGTATATGTCCAACTCAATCCCTCAGTGAGTTTTCAGGACTGAGGGCAAACACAGACTTGGGACTTACTAGTTGTCATCCTTCAAGTACATTGTATTGGCTTATGAATACGAGTACTGTGGGAATCAAGTGCTTATTTACCCTGCATTAAAGGGATGCCCATAGCAAGCTTTTATATATAAATACCCTCAGTATACTGTATACACTCCAAGAATATTGACCCTAAATATTTTGTTCTTTAAGTAGAACAAAAAGAGGTACATAAACACTGCCATGAAGATTAGAGCTATCAATACAGTGACTACACACCCTTTATTCTAAGGGACGGTTCTTTAGTTCAGAAAGCTGTACTTTAAATTTATTTACTTTCAATGAAACAATAATATTTAATTAAAAATTGTTAATCAATTAATAATTACATCTACTTTCAGGGGTTAGGGTTTTGAATTTTCCTTTGTAAAGCAAAGTTATAAACACAAACAGTTATTGTTTATCTTTATGAACCTCTTCCTGATTCTCCCCCCACACACACTCACACACATACACTGCTGGCTTGTGCTTTATGTCTTCCAAGGTGAATATATATATATAGATTGTGCTTTATTTTTATATATATATA
>JAEANM010003804.1:0-21817 GCA_017656035.1 Myanophis thanlyinensis
TCGGGGGTCTAACGACTATTTTCTATGTACTTGCTGCTCAATTAACCAGAAATCAATAATTTGAAACCAGAAACAGAATTTTTTTGAAAATTTGTTGCACAGTGTAATAGAACAATTCAATGTACCACAGAATTTTCTGTTTTCCTCCTGATACATGTAAATTCAGCCATTCTGCAGGTGGTTTATAGTTTTGTGGAAATAAATAATCTGAAATAAGAAATTATTTTCCCCTGATTCAGTCTTTTAGTGGCATCATCTTCCTTTAAATGTTGGAAAACTGGTCAGAAAGAGTCCTCTCTGAAATAGTCCCCACATCAGAAACTAAAGACATCAGAGAGACATGAATATTTGAAAACAAGTTCTGATGATAAAAGCATCCCCTACTTAAAAGCCAGTGCATCTTAAAAGGTGTGGAGTAAGTTGAGTACAATGCACTATGATCAGTGAAGTTCATATTAATTAGTAACTACCAACTCCTCCCCAACACTTTATTGATGAATAGCATAATGCCCAGTGCAGTTTTTCTTAGCAGGAGGCATCTAGAAGATACAGGTAGTGCTCGACATACGACCGCAATTGAGCCCAAGCTTTCTATTTTTAAGTAAGACATTTGTTAAGTGAGTTTGCCCCAATTTATGACCCTTCTTGCCATCATTCTTAAATGAATCACCACAATTGTTAAAATAGTAGCAACAGCACTAGCACTTAGACTTATATACCGCTTCACAGTGCTTTACAGCCCTAAGTGGTTTACAGAGTCAGCAAAATTGCCCCAACAATCTCATTTTACCAACCTCAGAAGGATGGAAGGCTGAGTCAACCTTTAGCCTGGTGAGATTCAAACTGCCTAATTGCAGTCAGCCAGCAGTCAGCAGAAGTAGCCTGAAGTACTGCACGCTAACCACTTTGTAGTAACCCTTTGTTAAGTGAATCTGGCTTCCCCATTGACTTTGCTTGTCAGAAAGTTGCAAAAGGGGATCATATGACTTTGGAACACAGGAACAGTCATAAGTATGAGCCAGTGGCCAAGCAACTGAATTGCTGAACATGACCAAGGGGATGCTGCAATAGTCATAAGTGTGAAAAATGGTCATAACTCACTTTTTCGTAATTTTGAACAGTCACTAAATGTACTGTTGTAAGTTGAGAGCTACCTATACTGATCCTGACAGTACAGAAAATGTGATAGAAATTAAAATATAAACAAAATTCCACTAATTTCCAAATAATACATTATACACTTTTCAAAGTACTTCACTGTATTTTCATCCTTTTTTTCCTTCTTTCAAGCTGCATGAGGCAGTGTTGAACTTGAACTTGGACATTTCGATGAGAAACCAGTCCAGAAATGACATTAGCTGGATATCTTTGGATGCTTTCCCCCCCAAAACCTCATTCTGATAGTGAAACATTTATTAAAATTGTAATATGTGACTATTATATTTTATATTTAATATGGTAAGATTACAAAGGAGCACCTGACACTTTAGATACTTGTGTTGAGGTGTGCATCTATGTATCCCAAAATTTGGTAAGATTGCCAACATTGAAGCGATTTCACCATTCTCAAATACGATGTTGCTGTTAAATTGTTAATAATAAAATATATGGGGATGGGATAGACTATGTCACAACTGTTGGTGATCTTTTGAGATTTATAATTTTGTAAACAAAAGTTGCTGACTACACTACCATACAAGACAATGCAATGATATTAGGCACTTGAAAAGACTTCTACTTTCTTTCTTATTCCAAAGTCACTCTATCTTATCTCGACTGAGCAAACTAAAATTGTGATGAGCTTAATAATATGAATTGCAAATGGGGGATTTAGTACGGAAGAGTGAGATTATCTTCATTAACTGATTCTCAGTGCTTGGGTGCTGTTTCTCTTTCCAAGCTCCCCTCGAAGTACTTCAATCTTTCTTTAGCCCCTACCATGTTACTTAGGAGAAAAGATGGGTGGGGAGGGAAGAGTGCAATTTAGTTTGCATGTGATTCTACTGGCATTTAGAACTCAAAGCAATATTTCTCCCCGTAAGAAATTAAACCTAAATGTAAAATAATGCATTGTACTCCTGGGTGCTTAAGATCAGAGAAAGAGGACAGGAAAGGGGAATGTTAAGAGCTAGAATAAATGCCAGTGTGATCTTGTCAAGAGCTTTTTTTTTTTAAGAGTGAAATGTGGCCTCAAGCATCTTTTATACTTCCACTTAATCCAGAAGAAGTATTACTTGCTTTCCATACAGAGCAATAGAAGCTGCTATTGTTATTTTGCCAGCAATACAATTAGTAGGTCTGATAAGCAATTTTCATTCAGGCCTAAAAAGCAGAACTTAGAGCATTTTTTTTTCTGAGTGCTTGATGTGAAGATCTTGAAGGCCCAAATTGAAGATTATGATATGCACTTAGCAAATGTCAGAAATGTCCACCATGTCTATCTACCTCCTCCACTGAGGTATCAAGGTCATATATGCTCTTGTTAAAGAAGAATCCGGTTCCGAGCTGGGAGAAAGACAATGGAAATAAAATGGAGGCTGGATGCAGGAAAGAAGGTCTCTGTTTATTTGATTTTCCAGAAACTTTAGTAACAGAAGAATGCTTTTGGGGTAGCTGACAAAATGAGGTTGGGATAGGTGGGCTTTTATACATTCCTTGGGGCTTTGTGATTGATATGCCTGTTCCTTATGAAATGTACTTTGACCTGTGCTTGAGTGTGCCCTTTTAGTACTAATTATTGTAGCCTGACTCCCATTGTGGATGGGATGTCATCCCTGTCCTTGGAGCTGGGTGGGGAATGTAGATTTTAGAAGTCTTTGTTTTTCTACTGTTTAATCCCATCAGGTCTAGTTAACATTGCATATGGTTCTCTATCTACCATGTGATCTGTGCACATCCTCTTAGAACAGGGAGAAAATCACATTGAAGGAAGAGACAAAACGTCTGTGATTTAGTGCCCATTCAAAAGGGCATCCTGTTGATTTCATAAGCTTTCCATCCCTTCTACTAGTCAGCCTCTTTTGGTGATGAGTTTCTTGATTTCTGTATCAGGAGTAACTTCTTCACAAATTGCTCTTACATACATATAAAATAACTCTTTTGCATCTGTAAACTACATGAAAGGAAGCTATGGTCTCTGATGTCTAAAGATAGAAACTGACATCAGATCATAGGTAGGCTGGGCTAATTCTCTGAATGGAGATTTTCAAATGCAGGATGGTTACTCACTTCTCAGTGATTATTTAAAATATTCTTTCACTCAAGAGGAACTAGTTTAAATGATCTATAAGAAATTTCCAGCTCATGCATTCTATCATTCCATATTTGTGAGGTAATTCCCATCTCCAGTGAGCATACCAGGGTATGTAGGATGATCTAAGAATCTGAATTCTTGGGATTCCTTAATGGCTACTAAACCGAAAATTTTCCTTGGAAGCATCTAACCACTTCATAATATAAGTTGGTCAGGAATCGATTAAACAAATCAACAGAGAAGAAACATTTTTGTACCAATCATAATCCTAGTTATTTCTTCTTCCTAGCACAATAATGCATGTATAGGGTAGGCTTTCCAGTGCTTGGATCATTTTTGTCCTATGCTTGGTATGGAAGAATCAGATGCCTTTAGCACAGCACAGTTATAAAATATTTGCATTAATAAAGTGTAGATAGGAAGGACTTATTTATCTGATTTTTTGAATACAACCAAGACCCATCCCCAAAGCAGTACATCATTTAAAATTAAGAAGTGAATCAAATGTGTTGTGATTCCAGAGTTCACAATACCTGCATTACAAGAATGGCAGGGTTACAACTGAGTGCTTCCCTTTATAGTGTCTTGTTAGCATGTTTTAATTGGACACAGCTTCTAAACTAAGCTTCAGTATACCTGGTGAGTGACTGTGTCAAGTTGAGGCATTTGGACAAGCTGGAGGCAAAAAGGTCAAACAAAATGATTCCACTCAGGATGACATTTTCTCCAGCATTTGTGAAGTAAGATCTGGGGCATGATCAATTAATGGTAAGAAAGTAAGTCATTGAGTGGGAGTACCATTTAACAGAAGACAATTTGGCTAGTTCAGTTAATTGGCTTAGGTAGGTGTAAATGCTATGAGTTCTAACATCAAGGAAGTCACTGTCATCTGTCACACAGCAAATTGACTGTCATCTGTCACTCCTCTGAGAAAAGACTAATTAGCTGTAGACTATTATTACAACAACCTTACTCAAAATGCATATGTTCACACAACTCTTTCAACCTTTAGAAAATACAACTGCCAAACAAACTCTTTTTTTTCTTCTTATTGCTATTTAATGTCAATTTCCATCATCGGATGAATAAGAAGCACAATCCAGCCAAAGTATTACATATATTTGAGAGACTCACCCAGTGCATTGATTATTCAGTTCAATGAACCAAGCCACATTCATTTGGGTGAGATGTAAAACAAACATGGCTGCTATTCAAGTAATAATTTCTCAAAAGGAAGGAAGGAAGGAAGGAAGGCTGGTTTTCCCTAAATACTGTTCCATAAAAAAGATATTTCATGGCATTTGATCTTTCCAATTCTATCAAGTAGGAAAAGAATGATGTGAGCAATAGGAAAAAGTTTCACACTACAATGATAGTATTTCCTATGAAAGTATTAGAGATTAGGAGAAAACATTGATTGATATTATAATTATTATTTGCTCCTTTCCTAGAATTTTCATCTTTGGACTAAAAAACTCTGGCTGACTCCAGATAACAGTAATGAGATACAGAAGTTGAACTCTTTGCTGCTATCTAGGGGTCAACGGATTTTTTGCAGCCCAGGTCTAATAGCTAGCTATTTTTGAATGAAAGTATGGATTTGGGATTTTTATGCTCCTCCAAATTTTGACATATAATTTTTCAGTCAAAGAAATGTGAGCATTCAAGGAAATTACTTATAAAATTGTGTGCATTGGAGGAAATTACAGACAAAAAGGCTTACAGCAAACTGCTTGCAAACAAATGAGTATATTAGGAGAAAACATGTATGCAAATTTTTCATGTGAAGTTATTTTTAAAATTCCATAAGCTGAAGCAGAAGCAGAGCAAAATGAACTTGTGCATAAAACATGTGAACATTATAGAATATGAAACAGATGGATACATCCATCTCTATCAATACTATATTATAGGAAAATAAGAAATTCAGGGTTTTCTCATTCATTTCCCTTTTTCTCAAGCAAGTGAGCATAGAATTGCAATCCCCAAGATCTCCTTAACACTGTCATTAAAAAATAACCACTGGGAATTAAAATAATAATATTTGCCAAAATGTTCCCAATGTCATTGCTTTTTAGTCTTTGATTCCATAATAAAGACAGGCAATGTGGTATTTTGAAGTTTTAGAACACAAGTGGGGCACCCAAGAGGTGACTCAACCTGAAATTCCCTCCATGACCTCAGGTCAAGAACAGTCTTTCAAACTAACTTCCAGCACAACCTGGCTCTGGAGAGAAGTCAACATTATTGGTCAAAAGGATCACAACGCAATATGAATACTGCTGGAACAACTTGAATTTTCACTAATAGTCTCAACAGCTGCATGTTACTGGATAAAAGATCTTACATGATTTGAAGTTGTGGGTATTTTTTTTCAAAGTTCTGACTTGAATAGAGTATTTGACTATATAACACCTGGCTTCCTGTGCTGTTGTACTCAAAACTCTGCCCGGGTTGCTCCTGGTCAAGATAGATCTGACAATATGAAGTCTGAGTTCTTTTATTCTTGGCGATACCCACTTTGGTGTTATTTCACTTCAAGGTGTTGCCGTTACTTTCCTTGAAATAATGTTTTCTCACATCTCTGTGCTTCCTTCCGGTTGAGTAGAAAATAATTACTGAATTTGTGAAATTACACCTCTGTTCCTCTAACTGCAGACTAATTTGCTGGAGACTGCTAAAATAGGAAGCTCAGAGGTGGAATCCTGGAATATCTCTATGATGTTGCAGTGTTTTTTTGAGCTTCTGCTTCAGTTAAAATATATTGACAGTGGAAGTCAGTCGATTGCTGCTTAATGGGGGGCTGAGGTGCTTAGATGTAACAGCACAGCAATATTGACTGGGGCCAGTTATAGGGGGCAAGTGACTCTCCTGTTAAAACTACTGTCAATCGATCTGTTTCCAGGCATAGTAAAAGTCTTGCTTATGACTTCTATACATAACTTGAAACTCAATAATCTGAAAGATAGTTTTGATTATTCTTAAATTATATGTATATTAACCTATTTCAAAATATACAAATGAAATTCAGAAATATGAAACATGAAGGCAATAAACAGGTAGTTTCCAAGCATCTTAGAATTAGTTTACATTGCTCAATATTTAATTAATTGGTTTCAAGTATTGGAAATGTATTATATTGTTTTAAAAGACAGATTATTGTTAATATACAAGCAATATATAACTATCAGCAGTAGTGGCTAACATAATATAGATCCTAAAATAAGAGTAAAAATTACAATAAATTCTCTCCAAACTACTAAGCATTTTTTTCTGATTTTACAGATTATTTAAAGCTAGTAATATTAAGACTTTAGGTTTAGAGAAATCCACAATTCATATATGGTTAAAGCACATTGATAGAATTATAATCCAAAAATATTTTTCATTGAGTTAACACATGTATCAGATTTGCAGCGTTATCTTGGATGTTAAGGCTACTCCCATAAGAGGCATTCTTCCACAGAATCTGAAAGACTTTACAATCCCCCGTAACAACTCTAAACAGGCCATGACATCTTCAGAAAAAAAAATCTGTCACTATCCCAAGGACAGGGATATGCAAGTAGACTTTCCTGGTAGCTACTTCTAGACTTTGTGATTCCTTTCAAAGAGACATCAAGCTAACTCTTCCCTGCTATACCCCCTCTAGAAGCAAAAATGTTTCTATTTAGCAAACCTGAGATGAGCATAAAAGTTTGTTCTCTGAGCTTGTGGGTTGGTTTCTGAATGTTTCATTACCAGGTAAGGTGTTAGAGGTGTTGGAGAATGAACCTTCATCCTCATCCTATACCCGAGCTACAGATATTCACCACTATTGCAAACCTGAGACAGCTAAGCTGCTAAATTGAACTGGTTACTTTATATTGTTTTTAAATTGTGCTTTTATTGTGTTTTAACTGTCATCGTAACCTCATGTGTATCTGAGGCACAGTGATGCCCCAGCAATGTCTAATTGTTCCTATCTGTACAAGTATCGAATAATACTTATTCTAACACATGTTTTATTATGGTCTATGGTTATAGTCTGATTCACTTTATCAAAAGTTCTACCAATGCAGTCATCCTTAGAGAACTGAATCAGCTTGTCAACTATTGGCCACTTTCAACTGGTGCAAGTATGTTCCCTCCCTCCAGTCCCTGAACATTGTCTTCCAGGGTCATTTTACTCTGGCATCTTTTTTCTTATATCTGTCAGTCTCTGCTCAGAGGCCTGGATCAATCAATCCAACTAGCACTAATATCAAGCAGTTTCACAGTGGAGGGAAATCCAATTTATAAGCACTGTTAGGATCTTAAACTCATGTCTGATTATCAACTGATATTCCGACATCCTTTGATCATACTGATATAAAATACCTGCATCAGCATATATGCTCAACATATTTTAAAGGTGGTTGGATTGAAAGAAGAATAGTGTGGTATTAAATATGGAAGAAAAAACATCAATAATCTATACTCTGCTGAAGAATCCTTGATAGCCAGAAATGCAAAAGATATGCAAACTCTAGTAATAAAAGTTAAGTGACAAAGTTAAAAAAATGGATCGAAATTAAATATAAAGAAGCCCAAATTAATGACTTGGGATTCACTGTGTAGATATTTAAGTTATGAATAGCTTCTTCCTTTCAACAGTAAAGGAACAAACAGAAAAGAAATATTCTGCAGACTGGCACTTGAGTAGAGCAGCCATGAAGAACCTTGAAACAGGTATTCAAATGTGGTGATGTGTCTATACCTACAAAGATCAGGACTGTGCAACTCATAGTATTCCCTATGACATTCTATGGAAGAGAAAGTTGGACTTTGAAGAAGCAAGACTGGAAGAGTACTGATGCTTCTGAACCTTGGCATTGAAGAAGACTCCTAAGAATAGAGTGGACAAGCAAGAAAATAAACAAACGAATCAAACAAATCAACCCAGAATTCTCAATCAAGGCACAAATGACCAGGCTCATATTATCCCGCTTCACACACATTATTCTACTTCAGATTCTTTGGAAAAGGCTCTAAGGCTGGGAAAGGTGGAAGGAAAGAGAAGAAGAGGATGACCAGCAACAATGAGGAGGGGTTCAGTACAATGGTGATGAGTGCACCATTGGAAGACATGAAAGACCAGATTAGGGATAGATTGTCAAGAAGAATATCTGTGTGGTCACAAGGAGTCAGAAATGACCCAGTGAAACATAATTAATGAAACCACAGCTGGTTTAGCCATTAAAATGGCAATGGGAAGTATATAGAAATGAGGTGTCCTTGGTGGTCTCTGAGCTTGGTTGTTTTATTGCCCAAACTAGGTAACATCATCAATGCTAATTCTGATGTTAGCATTGATGATGTTACTTAGTTTGGATAATGAAACATCTGCATGAAAACAACCAAGCTTGAGAGCACCAAGGACTTTTCATTTCAACCCTGAGCTACAAATATTCTTTATTAGTATCTACAAAGTGGTAAAATATAGCCTTTTCAAACAGTTTATGAGAAGATTCAGCATATCCTCCCCCCCAAGTCTAGAATTCAGAATGTCTCAAATGAAGCACAATTGCCACATGACAATGACAGATTACAAAATGTCACTAATTGATGGACTTTCCTATTATATAATATTCATTTCATTTCTTCTTACCCAGCTCAGGGTAATCTGACCTGTTTTGCAAAGATAATATACTTTAAATTTTTCAGAAAGGACTTCTATGTTACATCAATGTAGCATTCTTTTGAAAGCAAGTTCGCTTCAGGTGCTTCCAGAAATCAATACAGATGTAGGCCAGCTGCTTTCTGGGCAACTAGTTGAATAGGGATGAAGCATGGCCATTGGCAAGCAAGAACAGAGTTCATTTGTGCTTGAGGACCTCTGAATGTGCTCAGCATGTAAAATTATGAATAGCAATTTAGATCTGTATACTAAGCAGAAAGGAATGCATGCAGTAGTGCTTAAAAGTGTGTGAACTTTTTCAAAAATTTTAATATTTCTGCATAAATATGATCTTAAGTCAGATCTGTTCTCCATAAAAAATCCTAAAATTATGTAGAGAATTAAACATACAAGTTTAAAAAAAAACGTATTTGTTCATTTATTCATTGAGGAAAATGATCCAAATATTTCTGGGTCACAAAAATATATGAACATTCATATATTCAGTAAGTGGTGTACCCTTCCTTTGGCAGCAATAATGGCAACTAAGTATTTTTTGATAACTGTTGATTAGTCCTTCAGGATAGCTTGGAGGAATTAGAGACAGCAAAGCAGGATCTAAGCATAATACTTTGATCACCATGATTTATAGATGGATAAGATTGTTATGCTGGAATGCAATGTTTTGCCTTTCATCATAGCATTTTTCCTTCAAGCCAAAAAATTCTATTTTGCTCTCATTTGTCCACAGAACATTCTTCCATAATATTCAATATTCACATAATAATCCAATATAGGGAACATTTCTGAATGTGATTAGAAAGTAAGTTCAGCTGGTTTAATTTCCTTATTAAAGGCTCCCCTGATGCTAAAAGCAAAGATGTCATTTCGTTTGGCACTTGGTGCTCAAAATTGTGGGAGACCATTATTTTATGGTCTCCTTGGAAGAAACTGCCCTTGAGGACACTCGTGGGCATTCTCCCATTCTGTCTTCCATTGACATTTGAAAGACTGATCCACCTTCATTCTTCATAGTGGCTGTCAGTTCTGCTTGTTCAGAGGGATGTCTTCACTCAACCATGACTCATACTGGAAGTCTAAAACACTTCCTATTTGGTGGCCCTCCTACAATTTACACTGTGGAGGATTGCTATCATTCAGTTTTTAAGTGTGTTGGCCAATTAGATATCAGTATTTGGTGATATTTTTCCTTTGCCTGCAGCACAAAATAAAAATAGATTTTGAAGTGGCTTTTAGAACTTAATCATGGTCCAGTCAACCTTATGTTTTGGAGCAACTTCTTTGTTCAAGAATAAATCCCAGATTAGCTAATCTCTTTAGAGTGAAAAAGTGAAGGGTTTGTGGAATAATAATATCTATCTACTTTTTGGTCTCGCTTTTTTACTTCCCAATGTATAATACTTTTACTGAAGTAGATATAATTTGTGAGTGTTTGTGATTGTCTAGTACAAAGCTTTACAGTACATCCTGTTTTAGCAAAGATAATAAGTGAATTCTCAGAAACTATTTAGGATCCAAAACAAAACTGAGTAGACACAGAATTTCAGGTATCAGTCAATAACATACAAGGCAGTATATTTAAGGTACAACAGTTCAAGCAGCATGATATGAATATTTTACCCCTTTTTTTAGTTCTGCAAAATACAGAGGACCAAGACTATGAGTAGAATTAGATGGGCATCTGTCTTATTTCCACAAATATCAGTTGGGAGATCTTTGTATCTGATTATTTCCTATTTAGTTCCCAAGATTCTCATTTGGATAGAGGCTCACTTGTGCTGCAAAAAAGAAAAAGAGGCAAACATTGTCCTAAAATAGGCAAATTCTTGTTCAAAATATAAATGCAAATTAGCAATAATGACTATAATTAAGTAGAACTGCCATGTAGTTGCATATAAATTAAGGGAAGGTCACTAAAAAAATGTGAGTGGGAACTTATCTGATATGTATTTTTAAAAGGGTTAAGAGAGATAGAGCAAATTCCTTTGTGAAGCTCTCCATTATATTGCAGACCTTAAATAAAGGCATTTTACCATAAAGCTGCACAATATGGAATTCCAAGGAAGGTTCTATTGCCCCTCTTCTGAAGGACCAATCAGATGTGGAACAGATAACTATCAAATAAAGGTCACTTTAAATAAAGAACTGTGTTCTGAACAGATACCCACCTTAATTTGTCACATTAAATTTGCATTGCGGTTTTTTAAAATGCTCATTTGCCTTTCAAAGCTCTTGCTCTACCACTGATAAGACCTGGAAATAATGCAAATCACCATGCTATTAATAGGTCTTATAGGCTGATTATTGCCTATGAAGCTTCTGAAAGCCACAATATATCAGTCCTTTGGGGTGGAGGGAATTGGTAAAGGGATGTATTGGATTTAGTGTTGTGTGATATCCTAGGAACTCCCTCGCATCGTGTTTTAAACTAGTCTCCCCAGATCTGACATTCTCACATAGGGCAGGACTGCTTATGGATATTTATAGGATTGCAGTTTTGATCTAACCTGGAGCAGGCCAGAACTGGAAAAGCTATGAGCAATTATCTTAAGATGTTAATTTGTTAAGCCAGCCTTTGGTTTTACTAGTTCAGTTTTTGTGGAGAGTCATATACAAAGATGAAGAACCTGAAGGTCAAATCCCTTAATAACCACTCCACTTTTTCAAACATTCCAAAGCTTGTTTTAAGGATGAAATTGATTTTCACTTTTTCACTGCTTTTGATTAATTATTGTTGTGGGAAGGGAACCTTCAAAAAGCTACCTGTTTGTGGGATGCAATCTCTAAGGAGCTGGCCATCTCAAATCATAGGGCAAAAAGAAAGCTTAATCATAGGCTGGTTTTAATCCATTCTTTTTATGCAGTAAAGCCCTGCATTTGGGAATCTTTATAAACTTGTAAACTAGATATACTCAGTTCAGTGTTATATGAGAGAGAAAAAATTCCCTACCTCCAAGAATACATGCTTAATATCAGCATCTATTTTCATCTGTAGGTGAACTGTTAAATAAAATTAAGGAATGACTCCTCTGGTATGGGAGATACAGAGTTCAGTCTTTTGGGAAACACTAGTAACTATCCGTGTCCTTCAGATATTTGTGCTTATTAATGTGTTCTTTCCATCCATCTTTCCTAATGTCTGGGGCAATCTTATTGACTGAAATAAGGTTCTTCACATAGCAATTTATTTATCTATCAGGTATATTAAATAAAGTTCTTCACATAGCAATTTGTTTACTTACACATATGATTTATAAATAGGATAATGAATTTATACATTTACACTCAAGCTTTCATTTTGTATCTGAATACCCAGATGGCAGCTAACAACATGAAATGGAACACAAGTTCAAATAAAAGTTCGCCCATGGAAAGATGTTTTGCATTAATACACTTTCTATTTTGTCCACAGCATAATCTGCCATAAACTCACTGAATAAGACTTACTTCTTCTTTCTTTGGTCTTTAGTCTCCCCTGTTGTGGAACCCATCTTCCAAGATATTCGGCAAGCCATGGGACATAGTGTAACCCTTCGATGTACCATGTTAAAGGGAAGCCCTATGAAAGTGGCCACAGCTGTCTGGAGATTTAATGGTAGTCTTCTAACAGTGCCTCCAACAGAGCAGCAAGACTATTCAGAATATAAAGTGGACAGTGTAAGCCGGGAAACTAGTGGCAACTACGAATGTAGTATCTCCAATGATGTTGGGGTAGCAGTTTGCAAATTCCAGGTATCAGGTAAGTCTTATAAGTCTGTCCTTTTTTTCTTGTACTAGTATGATTAGACTTGGCTAATAATTGGTAGATGAATAAAATGGAAAATTTGCCCATAACGAGACTCTACCAAAAAAATAAAAAAAATAGGAAACCCAATTTTTACCATCTCTCCATTTACTGAGCAGTCCCGGAGCAGCAGAAAGATAGTGCTGGGGCAGAAATTGGACTCACCTTCCCAGTAGGAATCTCCACTGGATCACCAGCTTTTCTGCAAACAGAAGGAGACATTCCATTTAGGAAAGGGCAAGTCTGGACCCAAAACCTAGTTGATAATATGAGGCACAAAAATTGGTTCCTATAAGATGCCAGTACTCACACTTTCCTTCACCTGCCTTTTATGAATATAATTGTTCACTCCAAGTTTAGTTCCTATGTTATATTTAGCTATCTTGTCTTTTAAGTTTGGAAGCCTTAGGGCGGTTTCTGTTTTTTAATTGATAGAGTTGGTGAATAAAAAATAGTCTTTATGCCACAATGCAGCATGTAATTAAATATGATCTGGTGATTTAAAAATGGAAAGTTTAACTCATGTGTATCATTGTTGTTTCCATGACATCTGGGCTTCAGGGATCTGAAATATTCTTTTACCCTTTAATTCTGTTTTCCTGCAAAACTGTCTCAGAAAATGAGTGGCTAGAGGTCAGACATACCCTTTGGACTGCTGGGATTTTTTTTTTTTTATTTGCTCTTTGTACTAATAGACTTTGGCTCTTGCAGCCATACAATCATTTAATTGAGTCCATTCTTTGCAGTCAATATGAATTACTTTAGTCAGCATTTTCCAATTACTATAAAAGTGCTAGGTAACTTTTACACTTTATCACAACATCAGATGCATACTACAAACCTCCTCCACACTTGAGATATCAGGCTTGTACCAAAAGTAATGCCATCTCTGCACATTTAAGTAGAAGGGTATGTGGATTTAATAGAGAAATATGCCAGTTCCTTCATCTCCCAATGGTTGGTATAGCTGCTTGTGTGGAACTTTCATTCTTTCAAAATCTATATTAATATTTTCAGCTCTGTCTATAGCAAAGTTCATGCATGTAGATTTAGAGGTGGGGTCCAGCCTTTATTTAATTCTTCTGTGTCTTCAAATAGTTGCAAAGTGCTCCATGGATGATTTATATGAGCAAGAAGAAAATTATAAAGGATATGATGAACTTTATTATTATATCACCAGAGATGGAGTCTTCTATCTTGGGAATCAATTAATTATAAAAATGGGCATAAGATAATGATTATTGTCTGTTTTGATTTTATTTCTGAATTTGTAATGAAACTTGACTTAACGATCAATACAAGTTGAATAAGCAACAATTAGTCTCCAAGGTGGCTCGGAATGTCTGCATACACAAAAATATAAGTCAATAAAAATAATAAGAAAAGGGGGTTCAGAAGTAAACATCAATATTACCATTCTCAGTTAATAAAAATAAATATGGAATCATTTCCATTTAATCAGAGCAGAAAAGAATGGCTGAGCTAGTAACTGGGGTGGGTAAAGAGGAATGGACAAGAAGAGAACTTTGAGAATAAGGAATACTTGTAAAATTTATTGCTTGTCTTTGAATATTTTCCCATTGTATGTTTTTTGTGATTTTAAATTGGCCAATGCAAGGCTATGGATAGGGTTTTCTGTGGAAAGATTTTGCTTTGGAGATAAATAGATAAATCGTTTAGTTGTAGATCAGAATGCAAAGTTTTATTAAGCTTGATTACGGTAAATTAATTCTACTATTCAAATTCCCAGAAGTAGCAGATAGTGGAAATGAAAATGGCAATGTGGTGTAAAAGAAAAAGAAAATAAATATCTATTTGTAAGATTAGTTGTCTATGACCTTCATGCTCAAAGCTCTTGATTAGTTGCTGGCATAGATTCTTATGGATCTCACTGACTTATAATAACTTTCCTCCCTGTTCTTTCCCGTCTTTCTTTTTTCCTCCCTGTTCTTTCCCTGATTCTCTTTTCTGCTTTTCAGCTAAAGCTTATAGCCCAGAATTTTACTATGATACCCCCAATCCTACAAGGAAGCAATCCAAGAACTACTCCTATGTCTTACAGTGGACACAGAAGGAACCTGATGCTGTTGATCCCATTCTTAGTTACCGTCTAGATGTCCGCCAGGTAAGATCTATAATAGCAGCTTAAACACAGAAATTCAGCTACTTCTGAAAACAGCTTCCAGACAATAATTGCAGAGTTAAAACAAGAATGCTTTTTCCCTTACCTATCTAGATTAGAACTTGGTATTTGCAAAGCAGGTTAGAGCAGACGGCATGATGCTTCTTTTCTCATTTTATACGGCTAAGAAATCTGTTGTATGGCATACCTTTTCATTATAAATTCTGATGCATAAGCATTTGAGAGCTAAGAAAGTCTGTTGATTCCACTTGGAATTTTCAGGCTTTTGTGTTTCTGCTAAGGCTGTAACAAAAACAAAAACTTATGTAGTCATTAGTAGTTTTTGTAGATTTCATAGGCCAACCATTTAGAAGGGTGGGATTTCATATTCTTTCCTTTGAACCAACAAAGGGCTGTAAATTGAAGGGCACTCCATGTTCAAAATGCCAAGAAAATTCATTGACTGTTCATGTTGTACAAAGCCCTTCTCCAAGCTGTTATAATAATAATAATGGAACATTATTACTACCTTCTGAAGAAACTTTTGGGACAAAAGAGTGTTTCAATACAGAATGAAACAGAATCATAAAGAGCACAACAAGGAAATAGGACGTATTTGATATGCTAGATTGTTGAATTATATTCATAGGTGCATACAAACATGTGCATGAGTCCGTGTGTTTCTGTTTTCTCAGCAAAGACCTGTGAATCAGACATATAATCAAATTCCAAAATTTTTCAGCTAATCTATTATTTAGTTAAACCAAGGTTATGAAATCATTTGGAGAGGCTATATGCCAAAAGTAGCTCTGTCTATGTAGAATAAGCAGACAGGGAGAGTCAGTATATATAAAAAAGAATGGGAACACAGAGTATCTACATTCTAAAATGTTCTTTTTGCTTGTTTTTCCTGATTGTTCTTATAAGATATATTGTTCTGTTTCTCTTTTAGATACCTTCTCTACACAAAGAAAAGGGGTATCTTTTCTGTTTGTAGAAAAGGTCAATGTGCATTTTGGAGGAGTATTTTTTGAAAGATCTCACCTGGTCTCAGACTGTGGGTTGCCTGCTTTGAATTATACTGAAGTTTGTAAAGTTCAGACCTGCTCACCTTAAAAGCCCCTGAGAAATATTAAATTCTAAGAAATCAGGCTTAACTGCTATGATGAAACCCAGAGTCTATGCCTGTTTTTCCATTCACATAATATTCCTCGATCCAGCAATGACTTTGTTGATCAAAGAAGAAAAAAATAATCCGCTGTTTTGTCCATCCCTTCTATAATTCCTGTATTCCCCAATCTATTCTAAATAATTGGCCTTGTTCCAAAACATGGAGAGCTTGGTGGGGAGTTCCCCTATTCCCCTATTTAGGGAAACATTCACTAGTTCATGGGCTTTCTTTAAACAGAATGGTAGAATCATATATAGTCCTTTAACAACAAAGCACATAGACATATAACATAATGGAATGTACATTGTTTTTTCTCTAGCATTTAGATGTATGTTCCTCTGGTGATCCCTGGTTGGCAAAATATTCTTTTTACATCTATCCATTATCTTTTGGGAAATATTAATGTTCACAACAAACCCCAAGAATGCCAGAATGATGACACTATGCAAATTGCATGGTCATGGAAATGATGGCAGTGGGTATTTGCATTCCAGTATTGGACACAAATGTTTACATCATAGAATTTGTATGATGATATCATCACTCATGTTTTATTATTGGCTATCATTGCCTTTGGATGTTCATGTTGGGAAGGAGAAAAGATATCATTTCTGATTGCAGATTGTATTCTCAAACTTACAAGGGAAAAGACCCGAATAGACCTCGACCTGCATATACATATACATATACATATACATATACATACATATTATCTCTAGTTTTGTGTACCTCTTATTCTTATGTAAGTATTAAATGCATAAAATAAATTACATTTTGGTATATCTTTTTTATACTTAAAACAGTAATTAAGGCAAACAAATGATGTTGAGTTGGCCACGCCCACCAGTCACACGACCACCTTAACCACACCCACTTAGCCACACCCACAGAACCTATTGTTAAATAATTTGAATTCTACTATTGGTTAAGACTATTTGTTATTCTTGGCAATTTTTGTTTTAGTTGCTGGAATTCTGAGATGATTCTGTGCTCAACAATTATTTCTTTTGGTTAGATAAATTGCTTCAGCCCACAGGGAAAATCTTTTGTCATTTCTTGTTATTTTAAGCTACTATAGTTAGGAATGATGCTGATTAATGCCCATAAGAAACCAAATGTTTAATCTTATTATTGATCCAGCCAAAGATGAAACTAAAGATTAATGCCAACTAGTTAATGTTAGAATACTTTCCCCATTCTAACATATGTTATCCTGGAACTTTAAAAACATCAGTCAAATAATTCCAGAATAATTCCTGAATAATTTCCAGTTTATTTATGGGAGTCACTATGATTTATCCTTTACCATGCATTGAAATGTGCAGTCTGTGTAATTTTGTTCATATCTAGCCTTTCTTCTGCCTAAACCAAAATGATATAATCTGATGTTTTATTTTAAATTAGGAAATTAATTCTTGTAAATTCATTTGTAGTTTATAAATCCTTAGTTGGTGATTGTTGGTAGAAAGCAATGGTTTTCATTGAAATGTTTGCTAACTATGAAATTCATATAATTAATATTAGCTGCATTAGGTTCTTTGAAATAATCTTTATGTACAATTCACATCTAGTGATACTTTTCATACTTATGCTGATATGACTATTATTTTTTTAATAATCTTCTGTTTAAAGTAATTTATTCAGTCTGTTTATTTTTTGACATCAATCTGGGCTATTTAGGACCTGGTTTTAGACCAAAGTGTAAACCTATAACATGAATTAGCAAAACATGAAGATTAAAAGTAACTGTGAAACATTTTTCCAGCTGTTATGTGTAGGTATACTTGTCATCTTTGTTTTCCTTTAACTTGTCATTTTCCTGACCACAAGCTTAATCTGGGCTCTTTCAACATCTGTTTCAAATGGGTTCTCCCCCTGCTCACTTGCATTTTTCTCCACATTTCTCTTAACTGTGTGCACTTCTCTAATGTGAAAATATCTCACAAGCAATTTTCTATCAATATAATTCATTCTTGTAGGAAAAAAAACATTCATGTCTGTGCACGTAATACTTCATTAATGTATTTTATGAATATTTATTGCACTCTGTATTTTGACAGGGATGTATCTACTACCACAAGTTTATTTGTATAAATTTGATAAGCATATGTACAAATTTCATATCCATCTGTAAACAGCATAATAGAGCTGATGTATGCAGGAACAATACCAGTGTAGAAATATATAGAAGCACTTGGTATGTCCTACAGTAAAAATAATCAGTCCATTGTACAAGATGATGATCGTAAAGATTTAAGTCCCCCAATTTGATTTTGTAACACTGGATTTGAACTTTACAGTATGAAACTAATTCTATTCGGAGCTCTCTACACCATAATAGGATCTTTTTATTGCCATTTTCTTCTTTATTAGTGATAATTAACTCTTCACTAAAGCAATGTGCAAAGATGAAGATTTTAAGGTTGATGCTTTTAAAGTTGCTAGGGCACATTGTGACAGGTAATAGGGTAGGCTGAGCTTGGAAGTAAAATATTATTTACTTTCAATGTAGAGGACAGAACAATTTCAAAAGATCTGAGCACCTCTATTCTCTGGGTCAGATAGAATATCTTCTTTCATTCCATTCTTTGTAGTGGCTCAATCTCTAGGGAACTGTCTGCTTCTGTATTACTTTCTCATACAGCATAGAGCACATTGTCAGTGCTTAACAAATAATAACAATTTTACCAACACAGTACACAAGGGAGCTTCTTATAATGAATGTACTTTGCCTGAGAGCAGCCTTGCTATATGCTGAACTTTGCCACTGTAATTTCCAGCTAACCATGTGCAAAGATACAGACAGATTTTGTCCTAAGTAGGACACTTGGATGTAGAACTTCAGATACATGATGTGTATGTGACACAATGACAATAAAGTAAAGTATAGTATAAGATGTAGAACTTCAGATACATGATGTGTATGTGACACAATGACAATAAAGTATAGTATAAGTGTCTTGCTTCAGCTCAGATGTTGTTTGAAGGGAATCCGAATATGCCGCTTAGCAGGGTGAGGGGTATTCCAAAATACCTTGGAATAGTTCTTAATATTAATCATTCTGCCAGATTTCTACAATAGCCATTTCCTTATTGGGACCTCATTTTTTGCTAGTTCTCACTTGACTTGGTCCCAAGTTACTTGCAGGACTATATCTCTTTGCAGATTCAGTCATGCTGGAAGAAGTATTATAGTAGATTTCCTCCATTTTGAGGAGGTTAGAGGGGCCGAAGACCAAAAGTAATGTTTTTTCATTATTGGATTGATTGTCTGGAATGCACACACACACCCTGGAAATTTGTTTAGTTTTACTAAACTTTCCAGAAGAAGTTGAAGATAGAAGTCTTCCCAAGGGTATTGGGAGCATGATACCACTTACGGTAATTGTTGCTAATAGTTTTAGTGTCTTAGATTAAGTGCTTTGGCTTTCTTATTATTAAAATACAGCTTAAGTTTTGTAAACCTCTGTCTGTTTTGATTACAATAAGAAAGAAAGGAAGGGACAGCGGGAGAGAGGAAGTTTTCTACCAAGTGTGTTTAGGATTAAATCCTTCATTATTTGCAAAACTATATTTGTTATTTCTTATAATGGCAAAATTAAATTACTTATGCTCAGCCTTCCATGCTTCCAAGGTCAGTATAAAATGAGGGTTCAGATTGTTGGAGGCAATATGCTGACATGCTGAAAATGCTGTGAAGCACTATGGGGCAGTATGTAAGACTAAGTACTATTGCTATTATGATTGCATATTGGAAATTAAGCCAGGTGAGATGCTGCTTTTATCACTCTATAGAAGCTATGTACAGCTTTCCAAAAAGATTTTGTTTGGGTGAAGTTCTGATGCTGAACTATTTGGAAGAGAAAGAAAAGGGTTGAATTCAAGAAGGCAGTGTATTTCATTATTTTTTGTGTAATTGAAAATTGGAATTGCAAATCCTTTCTAATACAAATATACTGTAGCTGCTTGGATTTAATCTTCTCTCTAGATCTGGACCCTCACTGAGAGTCAGAAGACAGAGGTACTGGCCTCTCTTTCAGCCTGAAACTTTTAAAATCCATCTTTTCTGCTATTACAGCACAGATTAGAATTCTTTAATTTTCTGTATTTTATTTCTGATTTTTTTGTGTGTGTGGCAAGCTAGCAAACCATGTTTTTGATTTGGATTTTTATTTATCCCCCAAGTACCTCTCCCCTGGAGGAAAGTACAAAGACTTGAGAATGCAACTAGGAAAAGGTCAAAAAAGCCCACAAAAGATTTCTGGGAATAGTTCTTTAGCCTAAAAGGTATTTGCATGAAACATACGCTTGAATAAATGACAAGTGGGTATTTTCTGTATATGTACCATTCTTACTAATCAGTAGGAAAAGTTCAAAATTATATATCAGAAAGGCTACAGCAATTGGCTGAATCTAGATGACATTAGCTGATTTTTTTTAAAAAAAAAAAACACTAATCATTGTCAGAACTGGTTATTATTTAGACGAAAGATATCCAGTTCCCGACTAGACTGGCAAGTTGAAGTTCATCCAGAAAGAAAACACTACAAAGTCGTTACTGTATTTCACCAAGAAAACTAGGTTGGACATGTCCATGCTGTCACCAGAAGTAAAGCTCAACTTGAACTAGTTGTTGTCTTACTCAAATAGACAAATTGCCTTCCTATGAACTTCCTCGCTCATCAGCATATTGATTGTAAGTTCTGCCACTCTCAATCAACTTCTTTTGAAGAATTCTGAATATGGGCAGTTAGTACAGGATTTATATATTGCCCTGAGCATGTAGTTTGCTTATTTTACTACATAAACTGCAATTGGTTGGGTTCGAGCAACATAAGCTATTATAATGGTTTGTAGATCATAATGGCTGGTTTCATACAGTATTCTAAACCTAAACTAAATAAATTATACTAGATATGGCCTCAGCCAAGATATTGTGGCTTCTATGTGGTTTCAGGAATATTTTGATTCATCAGTTTTCACTAGTAGATATGGTTCCATTCTTTCTTCACTGGAACCACTTATTCAGAGACAGATTGGCTTGGAGGTGAGTTTTATAAGATACCTTTACAGTTGGTGTTATTCAGACACCTTCCAAAGCCCCTCTCTTTTGCCAGACACCAGGATCAGTATTGACTAAAAGCAAAGAACTTTCCCAGTAAAAAATCAACAAAGCCCTAGGGCATCCTACTTTCTGATTCTTTGTATATATATCATAGCTCAAGTTTGATCATGCTTATTCAATTTTGAAAGTTTATGATTTTCAGCTACTGGATGCTAGTTTTGTTTTGTTTTGTTTTGCCCCTTGATAGACCCAGGAGTATCCATAAGTATCCTCGACACTGCAGAACTTGATGATTTTGAACAGCCCAAAATCAATTTAGTGGATGAAAATATATAGAAGGAAGGACTGCAAGCAGGACAGCTGTTAAAAGTTTTGAGGGATTGAGGGACAAAAATCACTGGACAGCTAATAACCAAAAGCTCATCTAGGATATGAGATTGTAGGAAGAAAAAGTAACAAAAACAAAAGCATTGGTGAAGAAGCTATACTTAATCTTGGTTTTGCCAGCTGAAGAAAGCCAGGAATTCTTTGGATTTTCCATACAAGCATAAAACTTGGATAGAATAATGTGTGTCTTCTCCAAATGAAAAAAGAAGCAAAACCTCTCTTTTACGTAATCCAAGATGAGTCTTGGATGCTCCACAGGCTAGAGCATAGACCAGGGGTGGGCAAACTTGGCCATTTTATGACTTGTGGACTTCAACTCCCAGAATCCCTCAGCCAGCTTTTGCTCTCTCAGCCAGCTTTTGCTGGCTGAGGGATT
>JAEANM010003805.1:0-16389 GCA_017656035.1 Myanophis thanlyinensis
AGAAGAGAAGAGAAGAGAAGAGAAGAGAACACTTTATTGGCCAATTGTGATTGGACACACAAGGGATTTGTCTCTGGTACATAAACTCTCAGTGTACATACAAGCAACCAGTGATAAATCATGGTCATAATAATAATACAATCATCATAAATCATAGGATACAAAACTCAGTAATAGTCATAAGATACTAAATAAAAGCAATCAACATAAATCATAAGATAAAAACAACAAAGTGATAATCATAAGATGCTAAAGGAATAGGTAAAAGGAAATATGAGAAAGATAATAGTAACCGAGCCCTATTATATGGTGTGGTATCCTAGGGCATAAGACAATTCATAACTCAGAGTTAATTTGAAATTTTTAATCTGACACATTCAGTGCAGAAAGAATTCTTGGTCCATTTTAAAAAAATCCATATAGTAATGGGAAATGTTAAACAAGTGGGCTCTTTAAAGTATTTCTAATCTTCTGCCCACATATGCTTTAAGTGAACCACCAATTGGCCACTGAATTATTTTACTTGTTTAAACCCATTGCTAATTTTATCAGCAGTGCAGATAATAATATAGCTGTTCAAACATATGTTCAAACTGATGTGAAACAGTTGTAGTGTAGTTGTAGTGATGTGTTTGGGCCAATATAATATTTGCAGAATCAAGGCCAGGGCTGAATTGATGTAGGTTATTATTAATTCCTTTATTACAAAAAGGATTTTAAATTGCTTCAATATATTATGCATTTTAATATCTAGCTATCTATACAATCAACACAAACCTGAATATTGTATAACACCACACAGTACAACAATACAATAATGCATTGGGGTTGTCCAAATTCCAGACAAAACAATACCACTCCTCTTCCCATCCCCAAATTCAGTGCAGCTGGTTCTGGCTTAATCTCTGAGGGGAGGGGTAGGGGAGGGGGTGGGCAGAGAGAGCTCCTTACCTGCTGAAAACTGGCTCTGCTTTGGGTACCACCAATCAAGCTTCTCCTAATAAGAGAACAAGCCTGTTATACTATTGAAAAATGTAGACTAAGGGTGAACTTATACAAAAATAGACAGTTTTTCAGATATTAAGTATTGAGTATTTTTACATTAAAACATCATATTGCATTGGCTTTTAAAAAATTAATTGGTAGTCAGTGTAACACTACCAAGATGATCGACAGACAGATATATGATCTAAAAATTACATTTTGCTCTAGCTGAAATTTTTGAACAGTTAGAATCACAATGATGGAAAGGACATCAGGAGTCATGTAGTCTAGCCCCTTGTTAAAGCTGTATTTGAAGGGAGTCATACTTATCTCAATTGAAAAGAATTATACTATTTATGAGGCAGACTGTTCCATTAATTGACAGTTCTTACCATCAGGGAATTTTTCCTAATATCTACCAGAATCTACTTTCTTTTAGTTTCAATCCACTGCTTCTTGTCTTACCCTCCAGGGTGACATGGAACAAGCCTACTTTTTCTATATATAGCACCCCTTCTGAAGATTTCAGTCATATCACCCTCACTCTACTCTTCTTTCAGATGAAAATACCCAATTCTTTTAACCATTCCTCATAAAACTTTATTTCCTGTCTGTTTATTAAACTTGATAGCTACTTTGTCATTGTTCTTTTTAGCCTAGGGCTCCAGACTGGACAATAGTGATCCAAGAAGAACTGAACAAGGCAGCTCAAGAGTGGGACAATAACTTCCTGTTAATTTGTTCCAAAATAGAATTTGCTTTATAGAATAGAATAGAATAGAATAGAAGAGAATAGAATTCTTTATTGGCCAAGTGTGATTGGACACACAAGGAATTTGTCCTTGGTGCATATGTTCTCAGTATACATAAAAAGAAAAGGTACATTTGTCAAGCATCATGCAATTGGCAAGATCAATTCTGCACAATAATTAGCTGAACGTTTCATTTATTAATATTAAAGATCAGGTCCTTTGCTTCCCACAAAAGGGTATAGATGGTGAAGGAAAAGAACACCTGCCCACAGCGATAGTCTGGCTTTGCAACAGTAGGGATGACTCCAAGAATACTCTTCACTGTGAACTAGTTACTTTGAGGTAAATGCTGCTCTTTCCAGAAGAGTTGTACTCTAATCCCAGACTGGTTTATTCAATAGTCTGTCCATTTTATTTTTGTTTTTGTTCTTTGCTTGGCTCTTTAAGACATACATCTAAAGCTGGTAAAACTCAAAGTAACCAAAGCTAAGACTTGTTCTCTATCATCCTAGAAGACAGGACATGTAATAACGGATGAGCAAATGCTGTATTCAGAAATAGTTGAATCCTGCTGTCTGTTATTCTAGAATGTTTGTATCGTAGAATCATAGGGTTGGAAGAGACCTTGGAAGTCTTTTCCCTTCCCAAGGCAGAAGTCCTTACACTATCCTGGGCAAATGGTTGTCCAGTCTTTTCTTGAAAACCTCCATCAATGGAACACCAACAACTCTGGGAGACAAACTGTTCCATCATCATGTTCTGGTGGTTTCATATATTATTGTTTTATAGTGAAAACAAGATAATATTTAGATGACTTTAGATTTTTTTTAATATAAAACCCTCAAAAGTATCATTTGCCAATATATATTTTAGGACATTCTACTGAAAACTACAGTGGGCATGTGTATATTCATGTAACCCAGTGTCCTTCACTGAAATATGTTTGGTCTATATAGTTTTCAAAGTTATGCTAAAACTACATCTGGAACTACTGCTATCTGCTTACCAACTCTGTAGAGATTGCACAAATAGATAAAGATAATGAGAATACATAGTCATATGAATTGGGTTGCATTAACAGTTAGAATTGCAAATAATTTGCTGAGTCCCAATAGATTTCACTGTATACATTAGAAGATATGGATGCATCTTGGAAAAAAAAAGTTTCTGATTAACTTGACTGGAAAACATATTCTGAGCTATGATTCTGGGATTTCCTTTAAAAAAAAAACAGCAAAGGGAGCTAAATTGGTCATACAAATAATCCAGTACCATACTTTGGTACTAAAAAAAAATCTAACTCTTTTTAGGCTTATGGAAAGGCTGAAAAGCCTAGAAAATTCAATAGTCTGTGCCCAAGATTGTGATTTTTGAACTAGACAAATAAATGCCCTATTAAAAAAACTGGAATTTGATAATTAACAGAAAAGTAAATAAGAAAACAGTTTGTAAGAATGTGAAAAGAGGTCTATTTCTTTCATATGATAATATTATTTCATGATCCCCAAATAGAAGGACAAAAATCAAATTCTTTAGCAATTTTATGACTTCATGTCTTTTTTTTCTCTAGGGCATCAGGAAATAAATAAATTTCTCACTTGATCCATATTTCCTTGAATGCAACAGCTCAAGCACATGTAAATAGAATTCCCCTCTAAATGTTCCAGTTTGAAAATAATGAACTGCTTGGGTAGATTATGGTGCTACTTTGGATGCTTCAACCACCAAAATTCTTTTAATCTGCATATCTTCAAGCATGTTCCCAAGCAGAATCCTTATAAATATATTTTTCTTCTCTTTTTTTTGTATTGGCAGCTACAGCACCAAATATTTTAGTCTTCTTTAATATACTGTAACTGTCCCAAAGGTGTTTTTTCAAGAGGCAACTGGACTGTCTTTGTTTTTCCTTGAAGACATTTTGCTTCTCATCCAAGAAGCTTCTTCATTTCTTCTTGGCCGGAAATGTCTTTGAGGAAAAACAAAGAAAGCCCATTTGCCTCTTGAACAATGACCTGGATCTGTAAGAATTGGCATAGACATAGAGTAGCTGGTTGATACAATATGTGTTTTCTTATTTCTTATATTATATCCAAAGGACTGTGTTTTTCTTTGAAATTACTTTTTAATTATAGAAACACTAAACAATAGTTTAAAAAATTGAAAAACAAATGTGTAATTTGGAATATAGTATTACATCTTCAACCATACTATAGCTGAATTTGACAAGTTTCTAAATGGGAACAAAGGATCATCCTAACGAGAAATAGAGGGAAGAACAAAGTCTATTGTCATTTCTAGTTATTTAATGAAAAGCAGAGGATTTCCCACATAAATTTAATCTGGTTCTGGATTGTATTTCCATTCCTTCAATATTTTATCTGTTGTTCGCTTTAATTCAGAACCTCAGATAATTTTGCACATATGTTTTTACTTGCAGTGGGTTTGAACAGAGATTATACAAGTTGGCATAGAAGCATGCATAGGATAGAATGTCCACATTGTTGTTGTTTTTTTTACCAAATTTCCACTTTATTTGGCCAAGCATGCAGAGAACATATACATACACCACACTGAGATTTGGTTTTACGTGTCATTTTTTCTTACAATGAAAATTAAATACCTTTCAATACCTTTTGTATCATTTGTAATATTTTGTGATGTTTAATAGTTAAAATATGAGCCTTGGTGGCACAGTGGTTAGAATACAGTACTGTATGCTACTTCCGCTGCCTGCCGGCTGCCTGAAATTTGGCACTTTGAATCTCACCAGGCTCAAGGTTGATTCATCCTTCCATCCTTCCGAGGTTGGTAAAATGAGGACCCAACTTGTTGGAGGAAATATGCTGACTCTAAACCACTTAGAGAGGGCTGTAAAAGCACTGTAAAGCAGCATATAAGTCTAAGTGCTATTGTTATCGCTAAAATACCATGGAAATTGAGACATTTATATGGATAAATTAATATTTACAAAGCAGTAATATTTATCTATTTAATTTTTATGCCACCCAACTCACCTTTTGTTTAAAAAATGACTCTAGGTGGCTTACCGGTTATAAAACAAGTAAAAACTAGTTACAATATTAAAACAACACAAAGTTGTCATGCCATGGTAGTGCAGCGGTTAGACTACAGTACTGTAGGCTAATTCTGTCAACTGCCAGCAGTTCGATACTGACTGGCTCAAGGTTCCATCCTTTCAAAGTCAGTAAAACGAGGACCCTGATTGCTGGGGGTAATGTGTTAACTCTGTAAGCCTCTTAGAGAAGCTGTAAAGCACTATGAAGTAGTATATAAATCTAAGTGCTATTAATATTGCTATTATTAAGAACTATAATAAAACCAAACAAAGAAAGCTAAACACCAAATGGGACAGGAATGACTCCAGCAGTGAGTACCCAGAAGGCAGGATGGGTGGCTACAGTGGAAAAGGGTCTTTTTCTTAACCCTGTCTACTTTAATTCCTTAGCAGATGGGATCTGTAGCAAGCCTCTTTTGCTGTCATGAGTAGGGCAGGCATGTCCTATTGGGGAGAGATGCCTCCTCAGATTCCCTGGACCCATTCCATATAGGGCTATTTTAGAAAAGAATTTCAAATCAAAATAACAATGAAGTACTTAATGATAAGCATAAATATGTAATTTGAAAAATAGTTTTTGCACTAGTCATTGATCATAAAGTAATTTGTTTATTGGTCATGATTTCATAATAATAATAAAATAATAAAATATTATTTAATGCAAATTTGGGGTTTCAGTTTATTCTGTTTTGCAGATTTGTAGGGACATGTATCTATCTAAAAGAGATTCATCGCCACAGTGATCTATAAATTCATCTTTACAGAAGAAAGACATGTAACCAATAATACTAGTTTCTTTGGCCATTTATCAAGTGATAGTATTTAAAACTAAATCACCAATATTCTGTTTCTTGTCACAGAAACATAGATGAGAACATTATATCTACTGTCTCTCTATATCTACATCACTACTATATATTTTAGATAGACAGACAGATAATACGTATATACAGATAATAGAAGATAAATAGATAACAATTGATTGATAAAAGGTAGAAAATAGATAATGATAGATGATATATAGATGATATATAGATGATAGATCAGGGTTCCCAAGCCCTGGTTCACATCTTGGTATTGGGCTGTGACCCACTGAGAACCAGACCACGCAAGCAGCAGGTGAGCATACAAATGTGCCCAGCTGCATTTGTGTAAGCAGTGCATGTTGAAACCATCCCCTCTCCCACTCTCCGGCTGCCACTACCACTGCCGCCACCACCACTGCCAATCCCTATAGAGCTGGAAAAGTTGAAAAATGCTGTGGTGGGGGGAGGGAAGAGTGAGAGACAGAGAGAGATGTGAGAGGGAGAGAGACAGAATGGACATGCTGAAACATCCATAGAGCAGGTATGTGAGGTATTCATGCAACTTCTGATTCATCTGTAGAGCACTCTACCTACCAGATGCTTAGGGAATTATGATGAGGGGAAATCATTATATGAAAACTTTAGTGTTTTATGTTTTTGTACTGAAGCTTTTGTATTTTTCCCCTTCTGCTTGTTAAGAATTCTCTTTTAGCTCAACTGTTGTTTTTTTTAAAGTCCATTAGAGTTTGTTGTGGGTAGATATATCTTATTGACTATAGAAAATGGCTTTCTAAACAAATTATATTTTAAAAACAAGCTAAAATGAGAGGATCTGCCAAGCAGGTTTTCCCAAGTCTTCATAGCTCTACATTATTGTGACTGTCTTCTTGGATCAATTTCCCAGCTTGAATTCCAAATGACTTGGAAGCAATCCTAAACTAATGTGGATGCAGGCACTTCAAATCTCCAGTTCCACTAGTAGTGACAAGGATGTGACAGGAGAACTAAAGAAGACAAATAGGAATCCAGAAATAGGCCAAGCACTGTGTTTCCAATTGTTTAAATAATCCAAAAGACACCTATGTTGGTTTTACTATATTCGGTCAGTCTCTTCAAGTTCTGAAAACATTTTAGGTTGCAGAACTGAATGGCATTTATAAGAAAGGCGATGTCACCATTTATAGAATGAGGGTTACAAGGTATGTTAATATAAAGCCAAACTTTTGAATATCTTGATTCAGTGTTTTGTTTTGTTATTTGTAATGCCAACTATGCTATAAAGACAGAACCAAATCTGCTTTTCTCATCCAATTAAACAGCAAACAACTTGGTGAGGGTTTCTTACAGGATAATCAGGACTGGGCAATCAATTCTTTCAGGACCTATAGCCACAAATTTAAAACAAGCAAAGTGTACAAGAAAAAAAAAATACTTCACTTCTTTCATTTTCTTTTTGGCTAGGGCATTGCTATAGTAATCTCAAACATTTCTACTTAGAATAAACTACTATATTCCTTTAAACTTAAGCCATATTAAGAATACATTGATCCTTCTAGATCAGCATTATCTGTACTGTCAGAAATTTATAAGATTCACAGACAGTAAGCTTTTTCAGCCTTTACCTGGAGATACTAGAAACTCTATTTGTCACCATCTTCATGAGAAGCCACAAACTCTGTCATTGATCATTTCCCCTTTATACACTCAAATTTATTTTGTGGGTGATATCCTGATATGTGTATATATGCTGCATTTCTTTTCTTTGGTGATGCACAATATTTTTCCCTGGTTGTTTTACTCTTCACTTTTTGAAGTATAAGCCATCCAGACTAACCTGGTGTATGCATCCTCCAAACTTAAGAAAAGAAAAGGAAAAGTCGTAAGGGAACAATTATTGATAAAGAGTTTATGGTTTGTATGCAGATGGTGATAAAAGAAACACTACACAGAGAAAGGTGGAAAGAGAGGGTGGAAGAGGGAGAGAGGAAGAGGGAGACAGAGAGAAAGAGTTAAACATGCATATACCCAAAGAACAGGGAATCAACAATACCCTATCTCTAAGATCAACCACATTTCCAAAACATTCTGAAGTTAGTAGTCATAGAATCTTGGGAGATACCGTTGAATAATGCTGGGACCATAACACAGAGTTTATTTTTTCTAATGCCTGAAATATGATACCCATTAATTTTCTCTGGTTTACTAAATTGTATGATATCACTGAGTTTAACTCAAATTCGGAGTAGATATATCATATGTATTACCATATAATCAAGTCTTTAAATCTGATGTTTTGTAGAGGCTTAAATACAATATTACTTTGGTGTTTGGTTTATATTAATATTAAAACAATTCTAATTTGACTATATTATGGACAGAACCATAACTGTAAATACCTATAGAATGTTCAAATTATTAGATTTATTTTTCAAAGACTGCTTCTTATTGTTCTAGACAACTTAACAAAACGAAGAAGCTTTTTAAAATAAATATTTGCTCTGAAGAGGCCTATTGCTACTGTATCTTCTTTTAAAAAGCAGACAAAAACGTATACTTCCAGAAAGCCATATCACTTTTAGCAGCATCATATGGCTGTACAAGTATACTCTGAAATGTAACAGTGTCCTGCTATAGCATTAAGATAAGGCAGATGAGACCCTGACTCATTTTTGGAGTAGATCCATTTAAATAATTGGGTGCAGTTAGTGTGACTACATGTAAGAAAACTTTCTGGCATTATTGTACTGCCATGATGTGTATGTTTCTCCAATTCTTTGTTATTTCTATGGGTCAGGTACACATGCACAGATACACATTGCAAACTGTATATATTGTCTATACTGTTTTCAAAGAAAAATAATTATTCCTTGAATTCTGCCTTTCATTTACTATCTTGCATTTTCAAAACATAGAATTGACTTTAAAGAGTGACTTTTAAAGCAAAACTGGATTGTTGCTAATCTATCCTTTGAACAGTTACTTGAGATGACATTTCATCTTACTTTTTATAATGCAAATCTTATGTATCTCTCGAAAGTACATCTCAGGATATTCAACTACACTTATTCCCATTAATGAGTCTATTCTTTTCTATTTACCTTGAGTAAGTTTGAATATGTAAAGCAATCACTGTTGAAATTTGTAAGTGGGGAGGCATATGAATGTAATACATGCATACATATTAAATAAATATAATTTATAAATAATAAACACTACTGTAGGAGAATATTTGCAGCTCAGGGTTGAAAAGAAAGATCCTAGATGTCCTTTGAGTTTGATTGTTTTCTGCAGATGTCTCATACCCAAACTAGGTAACATCATCAGTGGTAGTCACTGATTGTACTATTGTACAGTATTATTCTACTCTATATGATTGTACTATAATGCTGTTGTAGCATTGCTACTTCTGACTCAGAATCTTTGTTAATATATTATACTTTCTCAATTCAGCTTTATTTAGCTAAATTTCTATAAAGCTGACATAAAAACATCAGTTAAACATCTATGACATTGCAAACAGGTTGTCATCTATCAGATCTGAAAGTACAAGCAGAAATAATGACCGTAAAGACAGAAAGATTTTATCTAGGCTATGCATCACAAAGGGTTTAACAAGGACCCATAACTGCATCCAGAAATCCACTGGGAATCAGTGCAGCTGCCCAAATAGCAGTGTTGCATATGTATTTCAAGGTGCACCAATAGCTATTTGTGCTGCTACAACTATAGAAGTGAAACACCTATACTAAACCAGAGCAAGATTTTGAGTCTTAGAGAAATGAATGAGGGACAAAGGAACAGCCATAGATTTTGAACCAATTATGCAGTGTGTCATGCTTCATTGATATGTCAAAGATAAAACAGTATTTTATTGCTAACTATATGAATGAATACTTTTATATTCATATAATTTTACTGCTAGCTATATGAAGGTTTTTGAGCATACCTTTTTAAGGATGAAGAAAGAGGAGGGGGGAGGAGGGGAAAGGAAGGAGGGGAAGAGGAGGGGAGGACTGAGGGGTCCTTAAAGGTCTCTGCTTTCTTGCTGACATTTCATGACCCAACTAGGGAACATCATCAATGCTAGAAGGAGTGGGGTTTGAACCTCTCACATCATCTAGAGCTGATGATGTTACCTAGCTGGGTCGTGAAATGTCTACAAGAAAGCACCCGAGCTCAGAGAGCACCAAGGAGCCCACAAAAAGAAACAAACTTTGCAGCTGTTTTAATGCTCTGCTCCCTCCCCTTCCCCCCTCCCTTTTCTATAGGCGCCCAACTCAACCAAGTGGGGCCAGGCTGAGCGTCAGGAAGTAGCTGCCACCCTGCTGCGAAACACACCCGTTGCGAAACCAAAGAGAAGGCAGAAAGAAATCCATTCAAAGCAAGCAGTTCTACGCTTCCTGCCTTCCGTCCGTCCGTCCTTCCTGGCTATCCGACGGAAAAATGTTCCCCCAGATTCACTTTTCACCTTCGAACACTTCCCAAGGATTTGTTTTGTGACTGCACAATGGGTGACAAAAAAAGGGCCTGGGATATTGCGCGACGGAAGAGACAGGAATTTGTGTGCACGTCTCTGGAAGCTGCTCCAAGAACTAGGAGCGTCACACGCTGCCGCAACAAACGGCAGCAACGCTCTAACCAACTTGAAGGCAGTCGTCTATTTATGGCTGGATGCTTGGGGGCTGTTACTATGGACTTCCCACCTGTTTACAATCTGGTGGCAAAGCTCCAATGTCGCTTTTCCTCGCCGTCACTGTGGCCGCGTTTGGGGCGCGCAGGAGCCCACGCTGATGGCCGTATGGGGAGCCCTGTGGTTACATGACTGCGATTTTTAGACGATTTTGCTGGAACCCGGCATTTATTTCCGCTTTCCGGCAAAACCCAGCCCCTCTGGACCAACGGACTTGCTTAGTGACTGCAGTATTTGCTCCATTATCCAACGTTCACTTAACGACTTCTGCAAAAAAACCAACCAACCAACCAACCAACCAAGTTTATGAACCAAGGTCAGTCAGATGGTGACCTGCTTTTACAACCATCATGACTTACAATCTTAACTGTGGGGCTCAATTGCAGTCATAAATCAAGGCCCACATGGGGTTATTAAGTAGATATGAATTACTTTATTGATTTTTTTTATCAAATCAAATCAAATCAAATTTTATTCATTACATGCACAGTCATCCGTGGTACGAAATGCAGTGAAATGTGTATCCACCTGCAAGCCGAGTCTGGGCAGCTTAGCTTACCTGCCAATACAGGTGGTCCTCGCCTTACGACCACAATTGAGCTCAAAAGCTCTGTTGTGAAGTGAGCACTGCCTCATTTTACGACCCTTCTTGCTGCAGCTGTTAAGTGAATCGCCAGTGAGACCGTTGTTAAGTGAATCTGGCCTACCCATTGAGTTGGCTTGTCAGAAGATTCTCAAAAGGGGGTCACGTGACCCTGGGGACACTGCAACCGTCGTAAACACGAGTCAGTTGCCAAACGTGTGGGGATGTCACAAAGGTCTTAAGTATGAAAAAAAAAACGTTCCTAAGTCCCTTTTCTCAGTGCTGTTGTAACTTTGAACGGTCACTAAATGAACCATTGGAAGTCGAGGACTGTATTCCCCCACTGCGGCATTCGCTCAACGACCACCAGGTCCGCTTAACAACTGCTGCAAAAACGAGAAAGGTCATAAAGCCGGGCCCAGTCACAGTGCGACCCTGTTACAACCGTAACCGCAGGACTCAATTTTAAGGTCGTAACTCCAGGATGACCTAGAGCCGTTAAATAAATATCATTTAATTTTTAATTTAATTTAATTTTTATTTGTAAATTTTTAGACTTTCAGCATATTTAATGGTTTTATACTGGGTTTTAAATTTATTTCTTTGTACTCTTTTGTATTTTGTATTGTATTTTACCTGCTGTGCACCGCCCCGAGTCCCCAGGGAGAGGGGGCGGTATATAAATTTAATAAACATAAACAACATAAACATAAACATGCATTATTTGATTCATTTAAATTTTGTTTTTTAAATTCCAACCATCTCCCCCTGTCAGCTGACTCTGGGCAGCTCAGCCCACCCGCCAATATTCCCGCGCCTCCCCCCCGGTCCCACTCCACGCCAAGTGAGAGGATTTGAACCCGGGGCCTGGCAGGTCCTAAGGCTTACCTGTAGAGCTTGTACTTGGAGGCGAAGGCCTTGCCGCAGTGCAGCTGTGGGCAGCAGTAGGGCCTGGCTTCCGGGCTGGCTCTCAACTTCTCCACGCCAGGGAAGGTGGCCTCGGACAGCTCGTACTGGCCCTTCCCGGGGCTCTGGCCTTCTCGGGCTTTGGATCTGGCCACTAGTTTCCAGCCCACCTCCTCCTCCTCCTCCTCTTCCTGCTTGGCATCTTGAATCCAATTGGGAACACTGGTGAAGAAGGCTGTCATGGCAGGCCTGGCATCAGAGGAGGGCCACAGCGAGGAGAACGGCTGCCCATGGGCATCTCACTGGTCCAGCCGCATCCACCAAGCCTTCGCAAAAACCTCAGGAGAGATCCTGGAAGGAGCAGAAGGGGGGAAATGACGCACAATCCAGCAGGGGTACCCATCTTATACAAGCAGTCCTTGACTTATGACCATAATGGAGCTCAAAAAATGGCCGTTGCTAAGCGAGACCATTGCTAAGGGAGCGTTGGCTCATTTCATGACCTTTCTTACCATTGTTGCTAAGTGAATCACTGCAGTTGTGAACCTAGTAACCCGGTGGTTAAGTGAATTCTACTTTATGAGGCGCGGCGGGGCAGTGGCAAGAACGCTGAGCTCTGCTGTGGTCGTAAGTCGAGGATTACCCTTATTAGCGTCTCACAACAGGACATACCCTCTTCTGCGGTCTGAATACCGTCGCATCTGCTGTACTTTTCAAAGAACAGCCGTCTGTAAGATATGCTCCTCAGACACTTTCAGAAACTGCAGTGCCGGCAATCCTCAACTTATGACCCACAATTGAGCCCCCAAGTTTACGTTGCTGTGTGAGAAATTCGTTAAGCGAGCTTTGTCCCATTTTTACGACTTTGCTCGCCACCTTTGTTAACCGATGCACTGCAGTTGTTGAAATTGGGAACCCTGTTGTTAAGTGAATCCGAACCTTTTGCTTGTCAGGTGGTCACAAAAGGTGATCCCGTGACCCCCTGGGACACAGCAACAGTCATAAAGGCGAGTCAGATGCCAAGCCTCTGGATTTCGATCATATGACCGTGGGGGGTACTGCAACGGTCATTAAGTGTGAAAAATGGTCACAGGTCATTTCTTTCAGTGCCATTGTACCTTTGGTCACTAAGCGAGCTGTTGTAAGTCGAGGACTGGCTGCATTTATTGAAAGCAAGTGCCAACCCCAAAAGAGTCCATTTGGATTTTTTTTCCCCTTCCTCTCTTTCCCCTTTCCATTTCTCTCCGCATTCGTTTCCTTTTGGGGTTGCCACCCTAGTCCCGTGATGGCGAACCTATGGCACGGGGGCCACAGGTGGCACGCAGAGCCATCTTGCTGGGCACACAAGCTGTCGGCCAACTTACCTCCAGCTGAGCATGCACATGCGATAGACCATGCATGCATGGCGCGATCGCAGAGACCCAGCTGGTCTCCGGGCATCCATTGTGCATGCGCGCAGTTGCAGCAGGAAATCCAGCTGGTCTTTGGAGCTCTCTTGCGCATGCACGATGGCTCATGTGTGCCTGAGTGCCCGCACGCAGCTCACGTGCACTGCACGTGCACAAGCTGCATGCATGTGCAGATGGTGCAGTTGCACGTGCAGCACACGTGGAGGAGCCGCATGCAAGTGTGGATGGCATGCGCAAAGCGCATACTTTTCGGCACTCAGTAAGTAAAAGGTTCGCCACCACTGCCCTAGACCTAGCAGGGGGAGGGAAATAAGAGAGTTGCTGGGGATGATATCAAAACACATTCTTTCCCGTGGGAACCAAGGAGGTTCAGCCAGTACCTGTGGAGGCTGGGGCAGTGGGTGACCCAGTCGAGCAATCATGGCTGGATTGGGCCAAGCTGTGGCACGTGACAATTTGGAGGAAGCAGCTTTGCTTTTACTTGGGGTGGAGAAAAAACGCGGGAATTCAGATCCGGGTTTTCCCCAGATGTGCCAATACGATGTCTTCAATAAAATGAAGCTTTGGAGAATATCCCTGCCTGGGCGTTTTCATTGTGGCGGAGACGTTACTTGGAGCCCTGACAGGAGGAGGAGGAGGACTGGCTCAACTTTATTCTAATTCATAGCTGGGCTTGCGGGTGGTACGCACAGAGAAACCTGCAATGTTTGTGTACCTGCTTAGGAATTTGGTGAGCAAACAGGGCAGCTTTTCACTCGGTGGCACCCGGTCCAAGTAAGTCAAACACAACAAGGTCACACAACCTCAAAGAAATGAGCCCCGAGCGCCAGTCATTTCCCTTACAGCTTCCGTCATCCCCGAACGGAGGGGTAGCTTCTCTCGTTGAAAAGGTGGTGAATGTATATAGGCAGTCCTCGACTAACGACCACAACTGACCCAGTGGTGGAATTCATTTTTTTTTTACTACCGGTTCTGTGGGCGTGGCTGGGGAGGGGGTCATGTGACTGGGTGGGCAGGGCAATAAAGATCAGGCTAGAAGCAACCCCAGGATGTTTCTTTCCTGCCTTCCTTACAGGATTAACCCTGCAAAGTGGGAAAATACCAAAAGGAGATTTCTTCTAACAACCGGTTCTCCCAACTGCTTAGAAAATTTACTACCAGTTCTAGCGAACCTGCGAGAACCTGCTGGATTTCACCTCTGAACTGACCCCGCCCAAATTTCCTGTTGCTAAGCAAGACACTTTTTAAATGAGTTTTGCCCCCATATTACCACCTTAATTGCCACATTTGTTAAGTGAATCGCCACGGTTGTTAAATCAGTCACACAGTTGTTAAGTGAATCTGGTTTCCCCCTTGACTTTGCTTGTCGGAAGGTTGCAAAAAGAAATGACCCTGGGACATTGCGACCGTCATAAATAGCAAGTCAATTCAGCATCTGAATTTTGATCGTGTGACCCTGGAGCTGCTGCAATGGTCGTAAGCGTGAGAAACGGTCGTAAGTCGCCTTTTTTTAGTGCCGTTGGAACTTCGACGTGTTGCAAGTCAAGGACTACCTGTATCCCGTTTGCAGATTAGTAAGTTTTGTTTTCATGATATAGTAAATTACAAACGAGTCAACTGTGTGTCGGGTGACTCTAGGAAACTGAGCCGAGAATACTATGGTCGAATTTACCATGGAGAAGCACATGGAATGAATGAAAACGGCCGGCTGAATCGTGAAAAGAATTATCTCAACTGGTATTCTATTATCTCATAAAATCTCCTTTGCGGCAAACAGCTGGAAAACATGCATAATCTGTTCCATGGAAACATTTGTGGGCACTTGTGCATCTATAGCTACCTTTCATCATTACCTGTCGCACCCAAAAAACAACAGAATCACACAAGAAATCTTTACGACAGGAAACAGGAACCTCAAAATGTCGTATGAGGAGAGAAAGTATTACGGATTCCTACATTGCTATGGGGGACAGAGGTTAAATATCCCATTTCTGTTAGAACACCTGTAGCTACAGGTTGAACCCCGGGGGTCCTGGTGCTCTCTGAGCCTGGTGCTTTTCTTGCAGACGTTTCGTGACCCAACTAGGTAACAGCATCAGTGTTCGAAGGGAGAGGGTGGTTTGTAGACAGGGAGAGGAAGGGGAAAACTGTGGGGGTCTTTGCTGCTCTCTGAGCTTATTTGTTTTCTTGTGCACGCTTCACAATCCATCACCTCGGTAACATTGTCAGTGCCAGAAGGGGAGGGGGCTTGTTGTGGGGGAAGGATTGTGGGGTTCTTGAGACCCCCTGAGCTGGGTTGTATTTCTGCAGACAGTTTACGACCCAAATAGGGAACATCTTCAGCGCTAGAAAGGGAACAGAACAAGGAGCAAATCCCTCTCACTTATAGTACTGATGTTACCTAGTCGGATCATGAAATTTCAAGAAAACCACCACATTCAGAGAGCACCAAGGATCCCACAGTCATTCTCTTCCTCCTCCTCCTCTCCATAACCACCACCACCCCGCTTCTAGCATTGAGGACGTTCCCTAGTTGGGTCATGAAACATCTGTAAGAAAACCACCAAGCGCACAGCCGCGCCGTCTGTTTCTCTTGTGGCAGCAAAACCAAAGCAAAAATTGCTTTGAGTTGTCCTCTTCTTGCCCAGGACCTCCAGAGACCAAGCAAGGCATTTGCACAGTCCAGGAGGGAGAGAAGAGGCCTTCCTGACACTGCTGGGTGCAACCTGAAGCACCCCAGCCCTGAGATGTGGCTTCCTTGACCTTGGCCACTGTGGACTCCAACTCCCAGAATCCCCAAGCCAGGATGCTTTAAGAGGGGAGGACTTCCAGAATTCACCAGCCTGCATGCTTTAAGATGGGTGGACTCCAACTCCCAGAATCCCCCAGCCAGGATGCTTTAAGAGGGGAGGACTCCAACTCCCAGAATCCCCCATCCGGCATGCTCTAAGAGGGGAAGACTCCAACTCCCAGAATTCCCCATCCAGCAGGCCTTAAGATGGGCGGACTCCAACTCCCAGAATCCCCCAGACAGCATGCTTTAAGGGGGTGGACTCAAATTCCCAGAATCCCCCAGCCAGCATGCTTTAAGGGGGCAGACTCCAATTCCCAGAATCCCCCAGCCAGCATGCTTTAAGGGGGCGGACTCCAATTCCCAGAATCCCCCAGCCAGCATGCTTTAAG
>JAEANM010003806.1:6386-21806 GCA_017656035.1 Myanophis thanlyinensis
CCCCCCCCCCCCCCCCCCCCCCCCCCCACAGCACGGAGACAACATGCCTGAAGTCTGGGGGGGAACCCAGGAAGCAGAAGATCTGGTGACTGAAAACCTAATTCGATCTGCCTCAAAGCGGTTGGACAGAAACACCTGCATAGGTAGACTCTTCTGGGGCCCCCAAGCAGAGATCCTGGGACGAAGCTCGAGGGACGCCCTCCATCTTCTCTGCAGGAAGGAAACCCCCCCCCCCACCGGGCAGGCCGAAAAGGGGGTCTCTCCCTCTCAGGGCCAGCCCAAGCCACACTGGCGCTGTCCTCCGGGGTTTTCCCCACCAAGGGCTCTGTCTGCCTACCTTCAGCAACTTCTCCCAAGACTTCAGGGCTCTGGCATCCCTCTGCTCAATCATCCGGGAGAGGTGGCGCAAGGCAGCAGCTCGAGTGGGGATGTCTGGGCTGTAAGCCTCCGAGAGAAGCTCCTGCAGGTTCTGGGGGTCGCAGGGGGCAGAGCTTTCCTTGGCAACAGAGTCCATCCCTTGAGGCTGCCCTGGGCTGCTCCTGGGGGACTTCTGGGGCAGGGGTGCCCCAGCCCTGGGGGTCCCATCTGGGGCGCCCGTGCTCACAGCTGCACTCCCTTGGCCTGCTGCCCCACCCACACTCCTGCCCAGGGCCTTGGAAGCAGCAGTGCAGACGGCCTCTGTGGAAAAGGCACGGTGGGTGCAGATGGAGATGCTCAAGTCGGTCGCCAGCTCCTGGATGATGGGCTCTGGGTGGACGCGAGAGAGCTCCTCCAGCAGGGGCACCAGCTGCTTCAGGCTGGCAAAGTCTTCGGATTTCAGCTGGGGAGACACAGAGAGCACGTCGGCCGGTGCTGCCCAAGAGAGGAACCGGGGCCGATCCTGAGAACTTGGCCCTGGGCCGCAGGCAGGCAGAAAGTGCCAGGAGGGGCACACTGCGCCCAGAGCCTTTGCTGTGGTTGCCTGCCGTTATGGGCGTGCACACAGACTCATCGGGCAGGGCGGATAAGATCAGGCCCCAAGCTGGCAGGTGCACACGGGGAATGGGTGGGAAGGGAGCTACTGCTCTTTCCCCAGCAGCAGGAAAGGCCCAGCCAGGACTCCAGGCAGCCGGGAAAGCCCAGTCCACCAAGCTCAGCCCGGCCCCTCCCTGGCCGCTCCTGCCATTGCCCCGGAGGCTGCTGGAGGACTCAGGCTAGTGGTGGCTGGCCAGGAGCCCCCTTCTAGCAGGCAGCAGAGTGCCCAGGACCCACCCCAGAGGCCTCGGCCCCCCCCCCATTCTTCCTCCTTAGCTGCTGGGATGGGTATGGCCAGGATACACCCCCCCCCCCCCATTTCTAAAGAGTTCCGACCTGTGGGTGGAGGGGAGCTTTTCCCTGCTTGGCACCCACCAGAAACACCCCCCACCCAGCACTCCTCCCGCGGGAAACCACAGCAGGCGGCTTCAGCAAAGGAGGAACAAGCAGCGGCCTGAAAGCCGGGACTCGGGAGGGAGGGAGGCACCCAGCACGTCTGGAACTATCCCCAGCGGCCCCAGCAAGCCAAGACTTGACAAAAGAAGGAAGCTTCTGGGCTTCAGCCTGTCAGGGCAAGATCCCCCCTTCCCCTTCCCCACTTTCTGCCTCAACGCTGGTCAGAGACCAAAAGAGCCGCAGCACAAAGACGCTTCCTCCCACAAACTTCCCAATCCAGGGGGAGCTGAACGGGCCCAGTTTCTTAGCTGGACTCACTGGGCTGGACTGGACAGAGGCTTTCCTGCATGTCAGTGCAGGGGAGCCACAGTGACTCAGCAGCCCCTCATTCTGGCCTTAACTGGGCCCTCAAGCAGCCTGCTGCTGCTCTGCAACTGCCCTCCCCCAGCAAAGACCCTGCAGGTATGGGGAGGGGTCGAGTTAGGAATCAACTTCAAAATGGGAAGGGGAAGGGGAAGGGCAGCTGAGCAGAGCCTAGAGAGAAACTGGAATCAGAAATAAACACATGTGGGAACTGCAAAGGCCTCCCTCTCCTGACCTCAAAGTACCTGGAAGCCCTGCCCCCCTCAAGGCCCCACGAGACCCCCATGCCTGAACTGAGGCTGCTGCCCCCGAGGCCCTCCAGCTACTCACCTGCAGGGCCCCACCCAGCATGGCTGCCCCCAGCCCCATGGCCATGCTGAGCGTTTGGGACTCCACAGTGCCCACGGAGCCTCTGGAGAATGCTGTACAGGCCCGCTGCAGGGTGGCTGCCACAAACTCCACCACCTGTGGAGGGAACACCAGCCGGAAAGCTTCCTTCTGCAGCCCACCATGGGCCCCCAGCGACTTTTGCAGCTACAGGATTGACAGGCCTCCCCACTCCCCACCCTGGCAATTTCCTGGGCTTCCCAGAAAAGGTGAAATTAAGGCCAACCCTCCCCTGCCTGCCCCTGGTCCATCCGGCACATCAGACAGCCTCCAGGTGATGCAGCCTGCCCAGCCTGACCTCAGGCATGGCAGCCGGGCAACCCCAGACCGCTGGAGGGATGGGGCTCTGCAAGGCGGGGGAGGGGGCAGGACGGGACCAACCTGCCTGACATCTGTGAGCAAAGAGTCCGAAAAGCCCTCGGTCAGCATGGCCACCACTCGAAGCCCCTGCAGCTGCCTCATCTGCTGGGTCTGGGTTGGGTTGCAGAGCCCCTCCAGATCCAGGGGGGGGCCTTGCGAAGCGGGTGCAGGGTCCTCCTCAGAGGCCACCTGGGTCAGCTCCTGCCCAAAAGGGAGAGGGGTACACATTGGAAGCAGAGAGACTAAACCACTGGCAGGATACTGTCCTACTCCACAGCAGAAAAATACAAGTGGGAAGAACTGTGGTTCACTACATACATGTCTTGCTTCATCTACACACAGACACACAAGACCCACCCAAACCCTCAGTTGCAGGTGTCCTTCTCCAATCACAGCCCATCCAAGTCCAGAGAACTGCGCTTCCCCTGCCTGGAATAGTCCTCGATATCTGAAGGACAATCTCTGCTACACATGACGAGGCACTGATCCCACTCTTGTGGAAGGAGCACACACACACGCACACACCCTCCAGAGATGCTCCCGGCCCTACCTTTAGGCAACCCAGGAATAAGTCTCCAGCTAGGCTGCCCCTCCGGCAGTGAGACAGCAAGTCCACCAGCTGCTCCAGCCGCCACTGCTCGGAGGAAAGCTTCTGGTACAGAGCCTCGTCTTCGTCTCTGCAAAGGCACAGAGCAAACTTTGCACGGGAGGAGACTCTGGGCTGAACCCCCTCCTGTCCTTCTCACGGCTGACCGCTTGCTGCAGACACAAAGCTGAGAATCCTCCTGGGAAGTGCCTCCCCTCCCCTATTTTGGACACGCAGAGTCTCCACACACCCCTCCTGAGGCGGAAGAGGCCGGGGCAGGTTTTCTGGCAGCCCAACACCCCACAGCTGCAACCACCTGGATCAGAGCGCTCCCCACAAATGCCCAGCAGACTCTCACCTCACAGCCTCCTGGATGGTGGCCACCACGCCCCCTTGGCTGCCCACCTGGAACTGGCAGTGGGGGTGGGGCAGGCGGGGGCTTCCTCTGAGCTCCGCCAAGCCTTCCAGGGCCGCCAGAGAGGCCTGCTGCTCGCTCTTCTCCAGGAACCACAGCAGGATCTCCTGGCAGGGGGTGCTGAAAACAACAAGCGGGGAGGCCATTAACTCCAGTTAAGGAGCTCCTGTGAGATGCCACCAGCCAGGGAGGTTTGTTCCCACCAGCCCACAAGAGCTCTGGAGATTTCCCTGCCAGGCCAGGCGCCTCACCGTAGGAAGGACACATTCTGCTTGGTGAAGCACCAGAGGGAGAAGATGGCCCCCAGCGCAGGCTGCAGGGCACCCAAGAGGCAAGGCGAGGGCTCGTTACCGACCACACAGACCTGCAAGGGAGAGCAGCTGAGAGAAGGAAGACCCTGCACAAACTCAATTTGCAGCCTTCACAGCACAGCCTGTTGCACAGGCCTCCCAAGACCTCAGGCCTGCTAATGGCGCAGCCCCCAAGCCTGTTTGTAAGTTAGCCCTGCCCACGGGGGCTGCCTTCCTTCTGGGACCAGGCTGATCCTTGCATCTTCACTAGAGACGGGCTGGCTGTGTGGCCGGGCAATGCTGAATTCTGGCGCCCGACAGCTGACCAAAAGCATGCTGACCCCAGCAGTGAAGTACTTTGAGCAGAGTGTGAAAGGCACGTGGGAATGGCGCCTCCCCCTGGCATTTCAGGGAAGGCCATGTCGCCTATTCCAGCACAGTGAGAAGTGAGGTCACAGCTGAGGAAGACGTTGCAACCTGACTCTGCTGCGGGAATGTTCAGTCTGAAAGCAAGTGCGAGCCCTTCCTTGGTTTCCACTCCCCCTCCCAACATTTCACACAGACAAGCGTGCTGGTGCCGTACCTTATACATCGTTTCCACGCACCCCGAGAGCGACTCTTCTTCCACTAGCACTGCCCCAGCTGGCAGGTCTTCCAGGGAACCTTCTGAAGACAAGGAAGAAAAGGACCCTCAGTGTGGGTGCAGCTAATGCTGGGCTGGTTTTATTTAATTATATTCCACAATATAAGTGATAAGTGGAAGAAAATTGGTAGCTCTGGGATTCTTAGCTCTGGGTCCTCCAGTGGGACTGAGATGTGTCCCTCTGGTCAGTTCAGCCATGAATTCTGGGCAGTCATAACAATCCAGTCTTAGCAGTTGAAACTGTGCTGGGTAAGACAAGCATGGTAGGTTGAGATACACTCATTTGAATCAAAGTTTTACTCATCAGTTCAGATTTATATCCTGTCTTTGTTTGACACAACTCTTGTGCGCATAATGCTCCTGCCCCCTCTTTTCCTCCATGAGGAGGCTGGACTGAGCGAGGGCCTGGCTCAGAGTCCCCCAGCCAGGACACCATCCCATAGTTTCTAGCCCGTATGCTGGGTGACTCTCTGAGAATGAAGTCATGCTGGAATTTATGGGCTATTCTAGGTAGAGACGCCCCTGAAAAAGGAGGAAGTTCCCACCTTCCAAGATGACAGAAATCAATTTTGTTTGTTTAGTCATCCATCCATCCATCCATCCATCCATCCTCCCTCCCTCCCTCCCTCTAATAACTGCCAACTCAACCTAGTGACTCTGGGAGGCTTACAATTCTAAACTTCTAAAAACATGAAAACATGTTTTTAGGCATCATCCGACTCCCCAGCCTGGCCAAGCGGTCAGGGGTTGGGAGGCCATTACCTGGCTCCCCCAGGCAGCGCAAGAGGGGCTCCAGCAGGGGACGCAGCAGGTACTTCTCTGCCTGCCGTGGATGTTGCCTCACCATGGCGAGGACAGTTGTGGTCGCCACTCTTTGGAACTGGTGCACCATCAGCTTATCCTGGATAAGAAACAGCTGCAAAATCTTTAAAAGAAAAAGATAAAAGCAGAGTTTTATCTGCAAAGTACATAATGCTCACCAGCAATGTTTCTAAAGTTATGTTTTATAGCCTGCATTCTACCACAAATTGCCAGAAGGGGGAGAAGGGGAACAGGGCTACTCAGCAGAAACTGCACACCCCAAGGGCCAACCCAGGAAAAGAGAGTCACTTTGCAAGGACCAGATGGAGAGGAAACGCACTCTGCTTCACAGGGCATCCATCAAGCAGGAGTCACTCTGGACCTCTGACTCACAGACGTTCCTTGTGCCACCAGTGTGCCACCAGAATGCCAGTCACTGGGTAAAGGGAAGGGGCAGAAGATGTACCTGTGGGCAAATCTGTTGACAATAATCCTCCAGGGACAGAGACTGCTGAGGACAAGAGGACAGGATTGTGGCTACGGCCTCACACTTCTGCCAGTCAGCTGCTGCAGCTTCTGCACTGCTACACCCCACAGCCCCAGCTGGAAAGCAGGAGGCTCTGTTAGATGAGCACACAAAAGAACCACCCATCCTGAGGTCAGAGAGACTCGTAATTCCCTCCACACCCAAGCCACGGCAGTAAGCACCTAGCTCAATATGTTGCCAGACTACCTTGGATCTTCCACACCCTTTCTACTCTTGCTGTTTTTTAAGAAAGCTGCAAAAAGGATGGGACCGAATTGCTCTCTACCATGCAGAGAAGAGGGGCCAGCAGCAGCTGCCTGGCATCAGGTTGTCTTACTTGCCCAATCTAGAAGGCCAGATTTGGTTCAGGCAAACTGGACTGATCCAAAAAAACATTGGCACACAGTGATTTGTCCAGTTCCAAAATATTTTCTTCTGTTTCATGCAGATCCTTATTTACTAAAACAGGAAGTATTATATGTAAACTTGGCTGCACCAAGTCTAGAAATGCTGGAACAACGGACTCTTTTCTGCTCTTGACCCAGCCTTCGAATAGCTGATTTGTCTAGCCTCACTCACCTCCAGCTCCTTCTAGGATGCCACGGATGACAGCCTGAACTCCACCAGGTCTTAACAGCCTCCCGGAGAGCAGGTGCCCACAAAGGTGCTGAAGCCAGGCTGGTGCTGGTGCCATACAAGGCTTGTTGTTCTGCTGGCTGGGATGGGAGGCCTGAAAAAGAAACATATGTGCATGCCGGACCACAACCAGCCCTGCTGTGCAACGTTCCTTCTTCTGCCTTACTTCGATGGGCTTTGACACCAGGCAACAGGGGCACACCCTGCCCTCCCCCAAGCAGAATGGAGTTGAGTGACTTGACCGAAAGCTGCTCTGAGGGCACCATTCATTACCCAGCAGCGGATTCCCAGGATGGCAGCTAACAAGACTGGGTTGGCTCTGGAGCTCAGTCAGATTGTATTGTATCCCAGTTTAGACCTGGAGGCCGTTATACCTCTTTCTTTCCACTCCCACATGCTAGGAAGGCAGAAAGGTTCAAGTTGGATCTCTGACAGGGTCTCTAGGGACAGGCCACCAAGGAGCAGGGCTGAGAAAGACCCCTTTCTGCAGAGCCACAGCTAAGGCAGTGCTGAGCTGGAAGGACAGATCAGGGCTGGGGTATGACTCACTAAAAGGAAGCTTCCATGTCAGTATTTCCCAACCCTGTCAACTTGCATATATGTGGACTTTCAGTTCCAGAATTCCCCAGCCAGCATAAAATTGGCACGGTTGAGAAAGACTGTCCTATACCTTTGGTGCTTGTTCCTATTGGGAGCAATGCTGTGGTTCTGACGTGGCATGTATCCACTGTCATAGTTGAGCCACATGCAAGGGCTAATTTGGGATCTCTCCAAAAGTGCTTCAGGGGATTTACAAGATTTGCAACAAGCGCGCATAATGAAACCAACTCAGATGATGCAAATCTACTTTCTCCGTGGCTCACAGTCATACCCGCTTAGGTCCCCCCTGAAGCAGCAGCAGTTCCCGGACCACCAGGGGCTGGTACACTTTGTCCAAAAGGCCTTGCAAGGCTTCTTTGCAGCTGCTCCGTTCCTGTTCCGTCAGGCCCTGAAAAAAATCAGAGAGCTAGAAAAATAACATGCAAAGGAATTCTCGGAAATGCAAGGTGACATTCCAAATATCCACTCAGCAGCCCTAGCAAGAGGCTCAGCCAACTAAGGCAGTGGCAAAGGCCCCAAGACACCTCCTGCCCAGCAGAACTTTTCACCTGCAGGGCCCAAGGGTGGCTTGCTAGTCCCCCCTTCCATTTAAACAGGAAACAGGGAGACACTTGCTTCACTTTATGGAAATGCCTGGCCTGCCCACTTCTGGCAGGGAAACAAGGCTTGTCCTAGCAGGACCCATAGGGCTGCTCTTTAACCCTTTCTCACCTGCCTTTCGGCACCCGTCTGGGCCTTCCTCGGGGGGCAGAAGCCCAGCTGGCACAGCCCAGCCAGCAGGTCGCCCAGGTGGCGCGTCAGGATCAACCTGCCCAGCTCAGGGTGCTCGGCCACTTCCACCAGGGCACTGCAGGCAGCAAGGAGCCTCCGTGGGGCTTCAGGCTGGGCGGCGAGCAGGCCGGCCTTGTCCCGCGGTGGGGGCGCCACACCGGGCAGCAGGTATGGGCGGAGGCCCAACCCCACCGCCAGCTGCGCCGCCGCCTGCACGGCACCCTCCTGGGCGATGCTCAGCGCATCGGGGCGCAGCGGAGGGGGAACCCCGGCTTCGCCCGGGCCGGCTGCGGGGGTTGCAGCGGCCAGTAGGGCCAGACAGCGCTTGAGGCAGAGCAGCAGCAGCAACGCCTGGCAGGCCGCGGCCCAGGGCGACTCGGAGCCGGGACTCAGCCCCGGAGCCCGTTGGGCCACCACCTCGGCCCTCGTCCTGCGCAGGGAGGCCCACTGGGGGTCCCGGGCCAGCCTCTCCTCCAGCGCGCTCAGTCCGAGGCGCAGCGACTCCGGCGACGGGGCCGGCGGCGGACCTGCGGAAAGAAGGGAGACGCCGGTCGAAGCGGCGGGCTGGGCACGAGCCGCGCCCCCGTACCTGCGGCGCGGAAGGCGAGAGAAACAGCCGGCTGCTCCCCTCACTCGTCCCGCGGCGCTCACCGGTGCCCGCGTTCCGGCCCAGCAACAGCTGCAGGCCGTCCACCGCCCGCTGTAGCCCCGCCGCCGCCGCCGCCGCCGCCTCCTCGTTCCAGCTCTCGGCGCTCATGGGCGCCGCCATCTTGGGAAGGTCCGGTGAGCCTGCGCGACGGGGCGGAAGGAGGAGGGCCGAAGACCCCACCGGCTGCCATCTTGAGAAGGTCGAGAGGGCGGGGCAAGGAGGGCGGGGCGAAGGTCTCGCGGCCGGAGGAATTCTGGGAGTCGTAGGCCACAAGCCCCTCTGGCGCACGCGCAGTTCAGCGGGTTGAATTCGCTTGAAATTAACTCTTGGACGGGCGCGTGATGATTGAAAGGCACAGTGTGGGACGTCCCTTACAAAAAGGGTTTGTTCAAAATAGGCTTTGTTTATTAAAATATTAAAATATACTACGGTATTTCCATAGATCTGAAGCCAAACTATTCAAAATTAGCAGCAGGACCTTAAAGCAAACTCAGTTTGCCATGTGGGAAGAAAATTAATCCGTTCCAAATTAGGAAATTCCTGGCTACAAAAAGGGCTTTAACTAAGTCTTAAATTCACCCTTTGGTCCCCGTGCTAAGTGGAGGAATGAAGCTTAGGAAGAAACAGAATTCTGCAAAAGAAAAGAAAAGAAAATAAAAGAAAAGAGAAGAAAATGCTGTGAGTAGAATCTGCCCCAAAGATAAACGTGCGCATGGATGGATGTGGAGGGCTTGAAATCCCTTTGCTGGCTGCACCTTCCCCTCACTTGGAAAGCTGCTGCCCTCAATGGCACAAGGTGAGCAGGACGTTGAACCAACAGCCTTGATGTTCACCTACAGCTACGATCCTGTGATTTAACCTCATACAACAAGTGTCCTAAGTTGACGGCGTGAAGACTTTTAGAATTTTGGACACATGCACACCAATTGCAGTTAAGAGTCTAGAAATAAGCATGGTTTTTTGAAATGATGGAAATCTCAGTACAAATTTGACAGACAGCAAGTTGGGAAAGAAGATGTATGTCACCCTGGATTCATCCCCACATATGAAAATAAAACTGTTTGAAGTCAGTAGAACATTTAGGTTAGAAAAAGCATGCAGTCTTAGGAGAAGGTCTAATAAATATGACAGAGAAAAGAGGTACTTTTTAAACAATAAAGTTTATTATTTTTTAAAAGCATCTGTGCAATAAAATAATTTTAAAAAATGTGCATCTCTGTAATCTTTTCACAACATACATATCCAAAAAGGATAGCGTAACATACAGTTCTAAAATCAGAAAGCCATTTTCCAAAGGTGCCCATCAATTGGGCTGCAATTATACCCTCAGGTCTAGGGAGTGGGAAACACACCACAGGAAATGAGTGGCACCTTGGCAGAAGAAACAGTTCTAATTAAAATGGATTACTTGGTACCTGTCCCCAGACGAAGTCCCAAGGCGGAAGAGCTCGGGCCAGGCTTTGGGCCACTGCTGAGCTCCTCTCTGGCCCAAGGGGTAGCCAAAGGCCTAAAGAGGCAGGGAGGGGCTGGCCAGGAACTTTATGAGAAGGCACCGGGGAGTAACATCTCATGCTGAAACCTAAAAGGCAGTGGACAGACATTACCCCAGCCATCAACTATGACTTTCAAGCCACAATAAGAGAGATCAAGCCAAATTGTTTTGTAGATGCCTTACCCGACACAAATTGGACGCCAGGCATCTAAGAGGCAAAAGTTGGGCAGAAACATTTTCTGAAAGCAAAGGCACTTGGGAGAAGTTGATTTAGGGATCCTAAAATAATCCCCAGAAGTATTTTTGATTAGGGCTTTGGAAACACCATGCTTGGAGAGCTCTTCCTGGACAAAGCTCCAATAATTAGCCACCGAATCCAGACTGGGATTTGAATCTGTGTGGGCAGAAATCCTCACTTGTCAATTAATAGGAACCTCTGTCCTATTATGTGAGCAGAGCATTAGCTGTGTTTTATCATCTCACTCACAAAAATATTTTTCTTGCATATTTTTCCTCATATTCTCCAAGATGCGTTACAATTGTGCACCAAGAAGCCTGATGTTCTTAAGCAAACAAGAGGCTGGATGAACAAGAAGACAGAGTAGAGTCAGTCAGGTGAAACTTCTTGAATACAAGACCAAGAGGATCTTTCTGTCCGTTCCAGAACCCAGACACTTTTCTCTTCCCCCCTGAGGGTGTCCAGCCTTTGAGAAAAAAACTCCATGTTGCATTGAATCAGCCTTAACAAGACCTCACTGATTATCCCACAGAGGTGAGATTGTCAGAATCTTCTTCAAGGGGGGGGCGGTTTTTTCCCTTGTGTATGTTTTGGTAAATTGTGGAAAGGTTGGCAAGAGTCAGCTCTATTCTCTCTCCCTTCTCGCCTTCTGCCCCCCCACCCTCTAGTCCCCCACTCCAGGCACACCTAGTCCTCCTCCTCGCCCCCCCCATACATGTCAGCCAGCTTCTTGAAACGGTTTCCCCAGTCATTCAGGTAATCATAATCTTGGTCCTGGTCTCCATAGGAGGAGTTGAGGGAACTGAGGGAGGTAGCCTCGGAGCCGTTGCCTTCATAATCAAACACCAGCAGAGAGTCGTAGGGGGGAGCGGTGGGGTCCGTGTCCGCTGCCTTCAGGTTCTGAAAGAAGTGAAATGAACAAAACTGCCATTTGCTGAACAGCGGAGGAAGCTGATGAGCGCACAACCCACTCTCTAGAACAGTCCTTCTCAACCTGAGCAACTTTCAGAGGCATGGACCTCAACTCCCAGAATTCCCCAGCCGAAGGAAGCAGCCCGTCTTAAAGCTGCTCAGCTTGAGAAACAATGAGAAAGGGCTCACCAAACCTTTGGAGAAGCTCAAGAGAGCAGATCAGCTCTATCCAGGCTGCATCGGTTCATAGTTCAGCCACCATCATTTAGCCATGTTTTGTTTCTCATGGGATGCTTGCTCACCTGAGGTACCCGGGAACTGGGTATCTCCCTGTCAACGGGGCTCCGGGTGCCACTCACCTCGTCAATGAAATTGCCTATCTCATCGGGATTGGCAGGGCGTGGACGGTACTGTGGGGCTGGCATGAGGGTTGGAGCAACGTCATTCCGGGTGATTTCAGGGCGGGCATCCAGGCCTCGATGCAACTGGCTCAGATCGTAATCCTAGGAAGAGAAGATGCCCTCAGGCTCTTGGGCAGAGCTGGCCAGAATCAGGGGCGATTCTGGCAGACAGGCAGGAAGAAAACCTCCCTCCAGCACAGACAATGAACAGAGGAGAGAGACCCTTTCTTCCTTCCCTCGGAAGAACAAAATGGTTTTGTTTGGTGACTTTCCCTTTCACCGTAGCACTAACCCTCCAGGGATTCCTTTCTAAAACTCAACTTAAATACATCATTTTCACTGGAGCCGAAATAAGCCAAGCAAATGCCAGGTCCTCTCGGAAGCTCCCTGCCAGCCCAAGTGGGGGCCGTTAAATGGGCCACCATGCTGGATGACCAGCCATCCCAGCTGCTGCAGGAGCAGGAAAAAAAAGGGCCGTGGGGAGCCGAAGCCCAACTCAGGCCCGGGGGGTGGGGGTGGGGAGGGGATGCTGAGGAGAAGCAGCCTGGTCCCCGGGGTCCAGAGCCAGAGGCCCACCTGGTCCTCTTCCCCTCCGCCTTCTTCATCGTAGTAGTAGACGTTGTCCCTCGTGTCGTCCTCGGGGAGGAGCAGCGGCTCCTTCACCTGCCTTCTCCGCCTCACGAACAGCAGCAGCAGCAGCAGCAGGACTGCAAGGCAGATTGGGAGGCCCCGTCAGCCAGGAAGCTCTCACCTGGCTGGAGTGGGGGCTGCTGACCGGCTCCTGACACAACCTGAGACCCACTTGATGCCACCTTCCAGGACTACAGTGCCAACAGAGATCCGGTCTCGGGAATACTCTTCCTACTGGGACACCACCAGAGCAGCATTGATCTGAACTGCTGGCAAGCAGATCGGTCTGATGCTTCATGGATGCCCACTCAAGCAGAACAACTCAACTCTCCTCTTCTCGTGGTTACCAAGGCGGAAAAAGAAGCCCGCCAAAATCTCAGAGGAAGCAAATGTTTCCAGAAGCCAGGAATGAGAGAGAGCCATTCTCCCAGCCTGGAGCAAAATCCAGGCCCTGGCCTTCTCCACTGGCCAGAGTCCTGGGCCTGGGATGGGCCCTGCATCCAAGCACTGGGAAGCCTGGCATTTTGCAGGTGGGCCCTTAAGAGGAGTTACCCAGCTTCCCTGGGAGTAACAAGGAGAAAGGGAACGCAGTACTCACTCAGAAGGGCAAGGATGCCCCCGAGGATGCCCAGAATGGCGGGGGTCTCTATTGCTGCTGGCAGAAATGCCTTTCGGTCGCAATTTTTGGCTGACCCATCACAGTTGCAGACAATGGCTTTGACTGTGGTAACGTGAGAGAGCCCTTGACCGTCGGTCAGCTTGAGGGCGATGTTGTATTCCCCAGGGTCCAGATGCTTGACCAGATTAAGGGTCAGACTGTCTGCAAAGGACACACACCCAGAATGTGAGTCAGACATGGACAGAGCCATGCTCTAAAACATTAATTAAAAAAACTAATGAAGTCATTAATGAATCTGCCTCTAATACTTTGATGCAAATTTTGGAGAGGAGAAGGAGGAAAAAGTTCAGAGGAAAACAGGAAGTTTTGATGCCGCATCTGCAGACGCTTCCCTTCTTTTGCAGGTTGCAGAGAGCCTGTGCCTACCTTGGTTGGTCTCGACGGTCCAGTTGGCACCAGAGTCAAATTCCAGCTTTGCAAGGAAGGGGAGGGTGTTGGGTGGGATATCCCTGTCCACAATGCTTAACCCCTGGGGCTCCGGATTACGGCTGCAGATTTCGAACATTCGGGGATCCGGTTCTGGCCAGTTGTCATTCACATCCTCCAGGTGCAAAAGGAGAGTCCCTGTGCCGGTGGCCGGCTCGTTTGCTGGACAGAGAGGGGAGGGTGAGCCAGTTCCACAAATACATATACTTGGGTGGCACCATCCCTCAATTCCACCCCCAGCCCATTTCCAGTTCCCCAGGTTTTTTTTTTTATTTGGGTGCAAGACAAAATGCAGAGTTTGGGGGAAGGGGAAAAGCTTACCACTGTCACTTGCCACGATGATGGCTCTGTAGATATTATTCTTCACAAAATCTGACTCTCGGTCTAGGAGGGCTTTTGACTCAATCAGGCCAGTTTCGGGGTTAATTTTCAGCCAGCCAGCTGGGTCACTCCTCACCGAGTATCTGCAAGAGAAACAGCCCCGGGCTCAGCTAGCGCCTTTGGAACAAGCGGCCTGCAGACCTTCCGGGTTTCCCAGTTCAACCTTGGAACCACCATCTTTGCATATCCCCCTACCTGAGGGTCTGCTTCAGGAACCTGTCAGGGTCCTGGGCTGTGTAGTCGGCTATTGGTTGTCCAATAGGAAGATCTTCGGGCTTTGACACCTTCAATTCCACGGGAATGAAGACCGGAGGTTCATTTTTATCGCTCACATTGACGACGACAGTGGCCGTGGATGTTGGGAGACGGACTGAGAACTCAACCTCATTCACTACGGTCACTTCAAGAATATACTGCTGTTTGGTCTCATAATCCAGTTCCTGGAAAGACAGAAGGAGGCAGAAAAGGAGAGTTGACTTGGTCCAAGTGGAACGCCACCAGTTGACACTCCAGCAGGATGTGTGGCTGAGGATACACAGGATTCTAGCCCCCACAAAGAGGAGCCCATCACTCACCTTTGCTGTAGTCAAAAGACCATTGTTGGTGGTTGGGTCAGTAGTGACCGCAAAGTTACCATCCTCATTCCCTTTCACAATGCTGTACTTTGCTTTCCAAGCTAAGCTGTTCTCTTCATCTGCATCGTTGACCTTCAGGGTGGCAACTGGGGCCCCCACCTCATTCTCTGGCACAGTCACAGTGTACTGCAAAAGAAGTGGAGCCATCAGAGGAGAGCAAGTGCCTGTCTCCACGGGTGGGGGGGGAAGGTCCAAGTCCAGGCAACGAGAGGCCCCCAATTCCACCCAGTGCCGCTGCAGAGGAAGTGCAGGACGTGGCTGGGAGAGATGAATTTCAGGCCCCAGGATGACACAAGCATGGCCAAGGGCAGGGGGGGGGAAGTCCCCACATTACCATGATGGGGTCGAAGATTGGCGGGTTATCGTTTGCATCGGTGATGGTAATCACAGCCGTCCCGGTGGTGCTTAAGCCGATTCCCAGCATGTCAGTCGCTTGCAGAATCAGGGTGTACTGGGGGATCCTCTGCAAAAAACCACACATGCATCCTGCAACACTCTGTGCTGGTGGGTGGGAGCAACCTTGGGAGACGGAGGAAGAGCCACCATCTAGCCTGGCCTGGGGAAGGTCTCCTGGCCACGGGAGGAGGGAAGGTGGAAGGAATGTTTCGGAAGGGACCCCCCGTAGTTTCCCAGAGAGAAAAGGGACACTTCTGTTCACGTCACCCGATCATCAAAGCAGCCCTCCCAGCTGTGCTCCTCCTCTGGATGGCCTTGGGGAGCTAACAAGGATTCTTTCCGTGCTCACTTGGGATTGAAGCAGTATAAAACGGAGGATAGGGACACAGTTCCCCCCCCCCCGTGATTGATTCCCCTCTTAGAAACGGTTTGCTTGGAAACCCCACCCCACCCCGCTCAACCTGTCCCAGCACCCGCATTTACCTCCCGGTCCAACCCTGACACAACCACGCTGATCATGCCAGTTTCGTTATTGATGGTAAACCGCTGTTTTTCCGGCTCAGGTTCCTGGCTGAGGATGGAGTAAGTGATGACCCCATTATAGGAGTCTATGTCATCGTCTGCATCCGTGGCTGTCACTGTCATCACAGATGTTCCTGGGGACACCCAAAGGGAGGGGAGGGGGGCTGCTTAAAGGGGCTCCCTTGAAACAAGCGCCGGAGTCAAGAGAGCCCGGCTCCCTCCGCGCCTCTCGGCCAAAAAAGCCCCTGGCTTCTGGGCAGCTACAAGCCCC
>JAEANM010003807.1:0-21806 GCA_017656035.1 Myanophis thanlyinensis
ACTGATCCTGTAAATAAAAAGAGCTGATTTCACTAAAGCAACCTTGCGATTGCCGTTATTTCTCGAAATAAAACAATATGTTTCTTTCATTTTCCCTCCCACCTCCCACTATATATATCACAAGAAATTCCCACTTTTAACTAGAAATTCAGCATTATGGAGCAAAGAGTGAGATACATGACCTGTTGTTGGCTGCTAATATGTCTCAAAGATGAAGTGCCAATATTTTCACTCTGTAAACTGTCTGTGCTACCACTCTTACACACAGTAAGCATTTGAAAATGCTCTCTGGTTTAAAGCATGGTTGGGCTAATGATCAAGCAAAGCGGGTAAGCATTTTTCTGTGCAATCACCAGTGCCCTTTCACCCATGCTTCCTTCCAATTGTCACTTCAGTTCTCCTGGGAGAAGCCTCATTCCATTGACTTCACAAAATATTCCTCTTTGGAATGTTTGATGGGGCTGATTATAAAGATTTCCTTAGGCTTCCAGACCTGGCACTGCTTCTGTCTCCATTGTAATACTGAAGGAACTCCAAGCTATAAATCCATAATTCACTGGCACCCCTTATAGCTGATGGCCCATTTATCATGGTGCTGTTTAGTTATGCCCTCAGCTATTTGCATTTTGTATCAGTGGCTGAACCATTCCCTGCTTAAACAATTCCATCCCCACTTCCAGCAAATTCAGACCAGATGTTTCCCTGACCTTTTTTTTTTTTTTTGCTTTCAAGAGTTTTTGGCTTCTGTTGCTATTCAGAGGAATGAATTCAGGTGATAAACGCCTTTTTCCAGAGTAACACTTTCTCCATTCTTACTTCAGAGCTGCCTGAATAAAAGCAAACAATTGACCGCAGTGTTCCAAGTGTCAGCATGAAACAAATTGCTTTTCTCTTTCTTTAAGCTCTTCTCTTTCTGTATTTTTCCATCTGGATTGCTGAAAAATAAAACGTGTGCATTATTTATCACATGTATATAAGTATTAATATCAGGAACTTAAACTATGAAAAAAGCCAAATGAAATAGAATCAAAGGAGGGGGAAAATTGAATTTTGCCTTTTTGTAGTCAGGGTGAAATGGGTGTTTGAAACAATATCCTAATATCCTATGGTAAAAGCCCAATCACTGTGTTTTCTGTACAAAACTCCACCCCTTGGGTGCATAAGACTTGGAAAAAGAGTTGCCCTTTGTAGTTTACTATAACATATAAAAGCTGTTAGCAGTTTGCGTAGCCAGCAGCTAGAAAGCTTGCAATTTTCCCCACCCTCTTTCTTTCTCCTTATAAGTTGGTAATAAGATACACTCTTTTTCCCCCCCAAGGTTTACACTAGAGCACAGAAGAGAACTGTTTAACTTGGAAGAATAATAACACTAGGCTTTTTGGTTCTGCAAAAAGGTAAGCCACTGAGCTCAGTTTCTGTTGCATGTCTTTTTACTGTTATTACACATCTGATGTTCCTTGAATCAGTTGAATGGCAGGAGGAAGATAGTGCTCTCTTTCTCTCTCTCTCTTTTTTTTCTCCTGTCCTGATTTTTCCTTTGATTATGTCTCTTTAGTATGAGTGCAGAACTCATTCTACTCATTACTCCCAGTAATCAGAATCTTTTTTCAGCTTGAAAATACTGCGCCGGATCCTTTTTGTAGCTTTTTGAGCTGTACTAAGATGGTCACATATGTTGCAGGACAATTTGTGTGTATGGTTGCTAGGCAACATGAAACATCAGAGCATTTCAATTGACTATTTGCAAACATCATATACTTGTGCTTTGCTGCACACATGAATTGGTTTGGGAGATCAGCTGGGAAGCTCAGCTGGAAGAAAAGATTTAGTCTGATCCCAATAATATTCTTTAACCCTTTCTCTTCCACAGATTCTCTTTGCCTCCTGTTTTAAGATAGACAGACCCTAAAATGACAGTCATTTCTGCCATTAGTGGGGCTCTCTTAATCACCATTCTCTGTGAAGCAAGTGCACTAGTGTTGCCCAATTCTACTGACCTATTCCTGTCAACTAAAAATTACACTGAGGTTGAAGAAGCTTTGGAAACTCATCTGGATTCTGCAAGCCTCCCCAAAGTCAGGAAAAAGCGATATATCTCACAGAATGATATGATTACCATTTTGGATTTTCACAATCAGGTCAGAGGCAAAGTGTTCCCCCCTGCATCTAACATGGAATACATGGTAAGCAGCCATATCTTTATTCATTTCCTCATGTCTGAACCTGGAAGGATCTTGCAAATTAAAAAAAAGTATAATCTATTTAAGTTTCACTTGCCAAATAATGGGTTTTTTTCATAAAAAAAAAACCAAGTCAAGTGCTTTTGAAATTGCTGTAATAGTTTGCATGTGTTGAGTATTCAGGCCATTTTTTTTCTTCCTCTGTCTAACGGTGCAGACATGGCATAAACTAATATACCACTCTAACAGGCTTCTTTGGATCATATAATCTGAATGTAGCTAAAATGCTTGATTAATTCTGTATTTGATTAATCCTGTATTTGATTAATCCTGTGTTATATGAAAGCAGGAGTTGACTGTGATAATTATTCTGGTTATATAGAAAAATGTCACTAAGTTCTTTGAGGCTACAGTCTTGCACACAGTTATCAGGTGATCTCACTGCATATAATGGCATTTCTGAATCAACATGCACAGGAGTGAATCATAAACTTTAAAATATGAAAGTAGGCATCAAATATTTTTATCACTTGGAGTTCTGAGGAACTCCACTCTGTCTAAAATCTGGCTTTGGTAAGTCTAATCAAATCTGCATGTTTTTCCTTTTTCCTATTGCCAATTTTTGTTTCTCTTGTTTGTCTATAATGCTGTTCTTGGAACAGTAAATCTGTGATATTTTTAATGTAATATACCATACATATTGAAGTTTATTTTGTGCAATTATAAAATGTATCAAATGTTGATATATAATTAAAACAGAATAAAATCTTCAATATCAAAAGATAGAACTATTAAGCATTAAAGCATTAAAATGATCTGTGCATATAAATGTATAACAATCACATATACTACCTATTGTATAAACTACCCAGTTTTGGATGATGTTCACTTTCTAATGTTTGATACTAAGTGAAGCATATCAGCAAATCCCCTTTTTATTGGAATATAAAAATTATATTCTGAACTGTAAACACCCTTCTGTGGAGTGCTACAGGTTTTGGTCTTTTTACCATTACTTTTTCAATATCTACATGAAACTCCCAGGAGAATTTATCCATGGTTTTGGACAAAATATTGTGCATATACTGATGATACATGAGTGCATAATGAGCTGGGCTTGAGAATGTCATGGAGGTCTTTATTGGTTGTTAAAGGGCCCTGGATGGAATGAATCAGACTAAACATCAGCACATTGTTGCTAGTCCAGAAAATATATGTTCTTCTGTATGCTCCAGTTTCAATTCTGATGGGATATCACTTCTCCTGAAAGATCAGATCTGTGACTTGGAAGTTCTAGATTCACAGCTACTGCTGGATTCACAATGGGATTCCATGGCCAGGGAAAACTTTGCCTGCCTCAGATAGTGTGCCAATTATACTCCTACTTCGAATAATAGGTCCTGACAATAGTAACTCTTTTAGTAGGACATGGAGGTATCTTAAACAGGCTGCAACTGATGAAAAATGCACAACTGGATAAAATCTATATCACAGGCACTTCCATTAAATTTCCAAGTAAGGTGCTGGTTTCAGCCATTCATACTTACATCAGTTCACTTCCTGGTATATTTGGAAACACCTCACTTTCTCCTAGTGGAAACAGTCCACCCTATGTTTTTTTCAGGTGGGGATGCTTAGGGTTTTCCCATATGTGAGAAAAAAAACCAAGGACTTAAAAGTAAACTTTTTAAAAAATCACTACTTATATCCTTCTTCCCAAGAACTGAATGGCATCTATTTGACACTGTTTAGGTATTCTGTAAAAACAGATTTTTTCATTGGCATTCAAAGCTGAATTTCTATTAAGTTGGACTTGGTACCATGATTGCATATGGTAAAATTGTTTTATTGTTTTTGTCCTTAGGATTTTATTGCATGTTTGTGTTTTATTCATTTTATAAACTGTGACAGTCAACATTGATTACAGTGGTATATAAATGCAATGAATGTATAAATATGAAGCTGTTTGACCATTTCAAACTAATTTGTAGGACCTTACAAGATTTAAAAAAAATAGATTTGAGAAAACATTCTCTTTTATCACAGATTACACTTTTTGAACTAATCAAGAGTTCTACCTGACCCAGAGCCAAATTATATACAAGGGAATACTTAGTTGTTTCAATCTTTGCTGAAAAATTTGTAGTTAACCTTTAGTTTGTGTGAAATGTAAAATATTTGTTGTCAATTTGGAGGGCTTTTTTTTTTTTTTTTTGCAAATTGCATCACATTTTCCAACAAAAAAAGTGTGGTTTGTTTAAATCTTGCTTTGGAAGCAGGATGTGAATTAGATGGGTCTACTTTTGGAATGGTCTAGACCAATGTTTCTCAACCTCGACAAATTTAAGAGGCATGGACTTCAACTCCCAGAAGGCTGGCTAGGGAATTCTGGAAGTTGAAGTCCACGCCTCTTAAATTTGTTGAGTTTGGGAAACACTGGCCTAGACCATTGTTGTGTTCCATGTTGTGTTCTGGATTGGCTCCCTAAATTAGATCAGATGATTCTGCACACTAATTTTTAACTCATGTTAACTCTTTCAGACTACATCTTTTTTTTCAACAATAAAATCCCATAAGCAAAACCTCTAAATAAAGAACCAGTAGTTAAACTTGGTCCTTTCACATGAAGTAAACACATGAAAACTTTGAGAAAATAATAGACCAGATGGGAATTAATGACATAAAAATACAAATGGATTTTCCTTAAAAACACTTTTTGAATAAAAATATAGAAAAATACAATGTGCAATACAATACTCACTGTGGATTTGTATGCACATTTTGAACTGATAGTATCCTTACCAGCTATAAACTGGTAGTTTATTCTCAATCCATGTACAAATACAGCACTCTCTCCGGAGCAGTGTCTCTCAACCACTGTAACTTTGAAATTTCTGCATGGAGAGGTTGAGAAACAGAGCTCTACAATAAAAAATGAATTTCACACTTTTGGCGAGTGCGGGCCTACTTCAATGATTAATATTTTTGTTTTCTGCGATGAAAGAACACATTAATAAAAGAATCCAGTTACTATTATGAAAAAAACAGAATTTCTACTATTGCATTTCCCCCATTCCTCAGTTTTCGTACCTTCCTCTCTACATGTTCATAAACTCTAGAATGGGGAGAAATAGAGTGAATGTGATGAAAATGGAAAAGGCTGCTCCTCTCTTACAACAATACTTCAGAGAAATTGATATATACCAAGTCAACATTTTGCAACTATTCAGGAGTTGTTCTTAGCTCCATATGGAGATGTCACACACAACTGTGAATTTTTATTTATTTATATGGCCAACCATCTTAAATGCATAATCCTAAAATAACAAAAATAACCATGCACACGTGCATGCACATACACACATAATAAAACCTCAAAAAACAAAAACAAATGTGAAGTAAATTAAAAGTAACTATAATATAATAGCCAAGTAGGATAATAAATCTACAACACAGCTGCACCTGTTTTGGGCTCAATTATCATCCCAGCCCAGCACCTGGGGAAAGAATCATCTTCACAGCTTTCTGGCAAAACTTTGGGGCTCTCTGAATCTCAGGAGGAAAGAAAGCTCAATATAGTAAAAATGTCCACAATTTGGCTATTGGCTGTCATAGATGCCGTGTTCAGTGGCAGTTCAAGGATAAAAGATCATGTTCAATGAAATAGCTTTTAATTTTATTTTCCTTTATTGGCAAGCAAGGCTGCATTGCACTGCAAAAGAAAAAAGAAAAAAAGAAAAAGAAAAATCATCAGGAACATGAGGCAGTTGATAGGGCCAAACCCTGTGCAGTAAGTGCCAAAATTAAATATGGGAAGGAAGGATCAGCTTTCCTGGACTATTCCTTCTTTTCGTCTTCATCTATGGCTCTCCCAGAAAGCTGTCAGAAAAGAGACAGACTGCTTCTGTCCAGAGATTGCACAGCCTTTTGAAATTGGACCAAGAGATGCAGGAAATTAAACAGAGGGCTGTATACATGCCTTGAACCACAGATTGCACACTTTTGTATTAGACCATATAAAAGGATTGCACAGTCAGTGAAACTATTTACTTTCAAGTTCTTAAAAGGAAGTGAAATCATTAGCATAGAAATGGAAAAAAAATCTGGAAAAGTGCATTTGGAAAAGTTTATTATGACCCAGCACACTTTGAATATGATACTTTTTGAGACACTAATATGCCAATTTAACCCCCCATATGAAAGCAATACTGCATGCCATCTGAGAAAGAAAATGTGTAGTTCTGCTTATGTGTATGTGTAGTTAGGACAATTATAGGTTTTCCATTACTTCAGAGATAGTTTTATCAATCTGGTGAAAGGCACGATATGCAATTTACATGTATCTAATGTTCTAAGATATGACATTCAGGCTTGAATGGTCTTATTCCTTGAGATCACAGCTGAATCAACTGTCCACTTTTAAGACTTAAATCAATAAAAATAGTGTGCTTAGTCAGTGAAATGACTAATACTGACATCAGAAGCATACATTTTAAAATAATGCCAATCATTTTAAAGCTACATAATCTAGCACTGACATTTGTAACTTAATTGTCTGGATAAAAACCAAGATGCTGCCTGGAATGGAGGATGAATTTCTCAACAGCTTAAGTTTGTTTTTACTTTATATGTAAACAAGATTACAAATTGTATCTTTTCTGAAGCACTGACAGATCTTTTTCATCTTAAAATATGGTGCTTGCATTCTGGACTATTTACTGCATATTAGCTCATAGCTTTGAAAAGGTAAAATAATCAAACTCAATATTGTAATTATTTATTTTAAATATTTAATTTAGCAATCAGTCAAATAGTTAAGATGTAGTTAAGATGCTAGACTAGGAATGGAAACCTCAGGGTCATGGAAGCTAACTGGTTCACTAGTTATTCTCTTTCAGCACTAGTCTAGAGAATCTACTAACCTAGGCTGGACTAGTGAGTAGATTGCAGTCCATACTTTCAAGAGAAGAGTTCTTTGGCCTACAATGGATTGATTTTAACCAATCATCCTCATAATAATCTATCAATCAAATAACAACATAACTTTATGTAGATGAGAAGATAAACAGCCAAAGTAATCAGTTCAAATTTTTTGGAAGAATGAAAATGTTTTAAGAAGTTTTCTTAACAAAAGAAGCCAAACTCAGCAGACTTCAGTACTAGGAGCTTCCTTAAGATTATTTGATTCAGTTTAGACTATCCCTTGCAAATGACACTACTTATTTCATTAATTCCAAATGTTAGGTGCTGTAGGTAGGAATTGTCTTGCTTATCATTATGATATCTGGAAAGGCCATAAAATGTATTCAAATTTTTCTTGAAAAGAAAATCTTCTGTTCACCATAATTGCACTTGAAATCAACTTAAATTTAGGAATTTAGAGTTGGTAGGAAGTTACCCTACATCAGAATGGATTGTTTACCCCCTAGCCTTGCATTGGATATTTTTACTTTGAAGGGAAAAATCATACCAAGGCCACCCCTTTTGTATCAGATCATCATATCCACCATTTTGTGTGTTTGATCTCCCAGCTTCTTATCAACAGCACTGTTACAAGAAATGGGTCATTACACCTGCCTAGACACAGTGCTTTAGAGAAGACTATACTAATGTCCTTTGCTAAACATGTCAATTAATTCTATCTGAAATCAAATATCCACCATTTCCCCCAAATCAGACTTGACAGCTTGACTACTAATTCTCTCATCTCTTTAAGAATGATCTGCCATATTTTAATAAAGGAACACAGATAAATGGCTACAATTTCCAGAAGAATATTTCCAACTATAGGAAAAATAATTCTGAATTATTTAAAAATATTTATTATATTTAAAAATATTTAAAAAGATAGTTTTTGTGATAAGCACTGATCAGTATGAAACTGAGCAAGATTGATGTCGACGATTGATTCTTCAAAATGCTCAATTTTTTTCCAAAATTGAAAATATAGTCTTAAAAATGTTTGTAATGGAGCCTACCTCCAAACCTTCTGTACTCTATTTCTGAGACAGAATAACTTCATTTTCATTTTCTCTGAAGAATATTGTGTCTGTGGATTTCACCCTATTCTGTGAAAAAAAATAACAAGAAAAAGCAAGTTAAAAGCCATTTGTGGTTTTCTCATGATACTTACTAAAAGACAGGAAGCTTTGTTTCCCACTCTTATTTCTGAGTTAGATCAGGGTCAAAGCTGGCAAGCTTACCGATCCTGAGTTCAATCAAGCAATTCTCCAAAGCACCAAGTAGAATATGAAGTCAATCTAGAAGATCTGTTGTATTCATATGCTCTTGAATACTGTTGGAAGGGGCCCTTGATCAAGCAGGAGTCTATTGGTAGGTCTACTCTCATTCAAGGGAATCCAAATTAAGTATATACTTTAGATTTTACACCTGAACACAGAGGTAGGACCACAGTCAGGAAACATGTCCCAATTTTCTTATTCAGGATTTTCAAATGTTCAAACACATTCAGCTTCCTTGTGCAAGTTTCTCTTTGGAACCAAAGAGATGACTGCATATTGTGATAATTGCACAGAAATATATCTATACAGCAGGGACCTATAGAAATATCAGTGTATATTTAATACAATTAGCTTCAATACTCTTATGCTTTGCAGGAGCAATTAATTATGCAGTCATGGTCCCCATCTTGATTTTTTTTGCTTCCTCTAGGATATTCCTGTTGGGCATTCTCATTAAAACACCATCATATATATTTTTAGCTTTCAAAAAGTTAAGCATAAAGGACACAATATATGTATACTATTGCATGTTTGAAAGCTGAAACTAGCTAAAGGGAAGCACTTTGGTGCACATTTAAATTATTAACTTAGATAAAGTTGGTCACCAGCTTCAATTTGTTTCAAAATAACGGTGTATAAAGCTCTAACAGCTTACAGCTTTAATTACAATGGCTCTGTATTTTAGATATCTACTACAAGTAGAACCAAAAGACATTAGTTTGTTTTCATTTGCTGGACAAGGAACAGAGCTACATTAGGTTCTAATTTTCAGTCTACATTAGCTTCAAATGGTACATAGTATTAAGGCGCCAAAAAGACAGAAGCTGTTTTTTTAGATGCAAGTCTTTCTTTTATATGTAACTGCATAATGGAGAAGGGAATTGAGACAAGAAGAAGTCTTGCATTTCAGTGACAGTGACATTTCCCTGCCTTCATATCAAATTAGGCCACTGGTGATTAGTCTAATTAGATCATTTTGGACAGTAGATAAATGATGTGGATAAAAAGATCCTTAGTTTTACCATTTGGTCCCCATAATGCTAAATGTTTCCTGCAGCTGTTGTTGATGAATATGATTTATTCACACATCTATCCTGCTCCATTCTTTGAGTCCTAGTGTAATTCAAAACATTGAGTATTCCATCCATCATTTTTATGACACCATATTCAATAAGAGTAAATGGAACAAACTAGTAAATTAATTGCTTTTTTTTTAGCCAAACCTCTAACAATCAGCTTTACTGCTTTCAGAAAAAGGCGCCATTATTTCTTACAAATAAAAAATTGGTCAACCTACTTGTTTGGAAGTTTGCATAGGTGTAACTTCAAGTTTTCAAATATATACATTTTAAAAAAAAAAATTTAGCTTGGAAAGCCTCACACTGATTTCCCAGGCATGTTTTACTCTACAGTATGTGAGCTATTTGGAGCTCTTATATTTTTCATACCCCCCTTGATAACAGATAAATGTTACCAAATACATAAAGTTACTACTACTAAAATAAAAGAAAAAGAAAATATTCCAGGAGAAAATAAAACACAATGATAAAAGCACATACATTCTGCACAGTGGTAAAAAAAGGGAAGCAAATACTAGATTACATAGACTTTGATTAGCTCAAGGTGGTCTTTTGTTAAGGAAAATGGGATCTCAGAATAGACCTCAATTAACAATCACAGTCAATAAACCAAACAAGATCACGGTGAGAATCTTATATTTATTTTGTCTTTATTTTGAGTCAGATCTTTAGAAAACAGTTTCCAAAGAAAGCATGAGCATGTACAGTACACATGCGCATCAAGAAGTAGAAGCTTCTTCAACATACAGGAGTAGAACCTATGTAAATGTTTACATTCCAAAAATCAAATGTGTCCCTATGAAGTTTTAATTAATTTATCAATATCTGTATGTGTGTAGACAATTCCATTAAAAAAAAAGATTTCTTCACCCACTCCCTTGACATACACAAACCAAATAATACAATCCACTTTGTGACTTTCTGTGCAAGAACAGATCCAAGGCAGAGCTAAAAATTTTATTGAAAATGTTAAAGTCACTCAAGCCAAGAAATGTGTTAATAATGAAAGATCACAGACCCACTTGAGAAATAGGCACTGAAAATGATCTTTTTAGTACAAAGTGCTTCCAGTACAATTTTAAAAAGAAGAAATGGCCTATTTTTGAATGGCCATGGAATCATTGCTCTCGCCCTCAATTCTTCTAAAAATGGTTTGGGTTTGAATTGTTGAATATATACCACATGTACATTTGTTAGTGGAAATTATTTTTTTTAAATGATAATCCCAAAATAAATTCTGTAAAGTCTCTTGTGAAATACAAGCATCAGACTTAGGCATATGTTATTACTTTAATACAGTCAGTTTTCCATTAATCTCTGAATATTAAATGGAGAAAATTTCCACTTTATGAGAGGATATATTTATTAAAGTAAATCAAACTTTATATAAAAGTGTAACATAATTAGTATTTCTGCTACCACTGCTAATGTACTACCCTTCTGGGATATCCTACAGCCTATCCATCCTAGATATACTCATCAGCAAAGGAAATTGTGGCAAGTTAGAAATTTATATAAAAAAACCATACACACTATCCAAGTGGTTCACTACTAAAGTAATAACTAAAATCCCACAGGAGCAGTTGTGGGAACATTATTCAGATGAGCACACAGTGTAGCAACCTGGACGTCAGAAAAAAAAACCTGACCACTTATAAAATATCTTCTAACAAAATATATATCTCTGCAACTTTATCAAAAAGTGCCTGACCACTCAATCCACTATAGAATAATCAACACAAACCATGCAAGTCCACTCTACCTCATAAATATCTTAGAAACAACCCACTGACTCTTAAAACAGCTAATTAATGCCCTACAAAATACCTTATGTAAAGCCCAGTAACCCAAGAAGAAATAAGAATCATCTACAATATTCAGTACAAGAAGCGCAATAGTCACTATCTGGGCCATACAGAAGTCTAGCAGAGTGCTTCCATGAACACCCAGTAAACATCTTAATTTCACAACACAGGGACAGACTCAACCATAGTTTCAACTGGGAGACTGTGTTGAGTTGTATTTAATGTCTTCCATTGATACTCTTAATTCACCTGCACATTTGATACAAAAGAATATGGTGTTTTAGGCTGATTTGTTGACTGACACGTACTGTTTTAAGTACTGTGCTGATTTGTAGGTATCACAATGAGAAATTAGAATAGATTGAGTGTTGGAAAACATGATCAGAGAATTAGAAACTCAGTTTCTATGAAGGGAGATTAAGGAAGCCAGTTTTTAACCTTTTGCTGAGGCAAAAGGTTAAAAACCAGGGAATGATGAGTTCTAGTCCTGCCTTAGGCATGAAAGCCATCTGGGTGATTTGGGGCCATTCTCTCTCTCTTTTGATTTATTTATAAAAATAATAAAGACAGGAAATAAACATATAAAAGAAAGGAGGATATGACAGTATGTTTCAAATATTTAAAGGGATGTCACACAAAACAATTAGTTGAATCTTTTTAATAGTGATTAATTCAGACACATGAATTCATATTACACAAAGGTACATTCTGTCTACAAATTAGAAAAAAATATTGACAATAGAAACAATTACCCAGAGAAGCAATTGGTCCTCTTCCCTGGAAGGGTTCAGATTCTGTCTCTCTGTGATGATTTAACTAGGATTTTTGTTCTGGGCAAGTACTGAACTCTGTGACTTAAGGAGATCCCTTCATTTGGATGATAATCTCTGCATTTCTGCCCAAGATGGCACCGGTGAGGTAGGCAGCCATCATGACTGCTCTAACACTCTTTTTATTTTAGTTTTTTTTCTAACCAAATTTAATCATAATTTAAGTAACTTTTAAACAACCCTTAAGCAACTGCTAAGCAACCGTTAAGCAATCTAAACCGGCCAAGGTGTGGCCTGGGAGGAGAACGAAGGACAGAGATAGAGCTAGAGAATATGGTGCCAGGATGACAGGCTTGGGAGACCAGGGCAGGCTGGATGGCAGAGGCTGAGGCCTTGAGGAGGAAGAGGCATTGAGAAGCTGCTGAGACACTGAGGCGGAAGCTCAGGACACCACTGAGGCGGAGGCTGTGAGAGATGCTGAGGCAAAGGCAGTAGCCTTGAAAACAGCCAAGAACTGAGAGGACCTCAGAAAACAGCCGAGGACTGAGAGGGCTGAGTCCTGCCATGGAAATCTGGGATGCTGCCGCCGGATGGACACTGGTCATAACAGCAGACATTGTGTTTTGTCTCTGTTCCTTCTCCTTCTCTCTCTCCTTGTTTTCACTTCTCTCTAACTGCTCCTTATCCCTATCCTTATCTTATCCTTCCTACAAACGATTCCTCTTGCTTTCCTCGATTTTGCAGTCACATAAGCATTTCACTGCATGTCATATATGTGTCATGTATAATGTACGTGACAAATAAAATTTGAACTTGAAAACTTGATTTCTTAATTTGATTAATGTGTAATTTCAACTAATAAAGCTAGGGATGTCATACATAAATAATCAGTTGGAAAACTTTGTTTCTTTATAATTATTTATTATTGATTCATTTAGGAAACATTTTGACCAAATTTAAATTAAGTTTAAATGTGCTTAAATTAATAAATTAAAAGGTTTAAGTGTAATTTAAGTTCAAGCTATTGCTCTCAGATTAAATTTTATTTAAAGTGTTACTTTGTCTGAATATTTTTTTTAATAATCATTTCCAAAAATGGCTTTTTCCTCAAAAATAAACTATATTTTACAAAAAAAAAATGGTGAAATAATTTATATTTTGCTGGGTTTAGTTCATTAAATGCAATCTATATAAAGAAAACAATAAACTGAGTAGAACAGGCAATGCCCATTAAAAATTGGCATATAGAATAAAGAAGATGGAGCAAATATTAGATATTAGATATTAGCATCCTGAGCAAACACTCATTGGGTGGCTGTGAATGTTTATTTCTGATTATGGTTTTCTCTACATAAAATAGGAACAGCAGTAAAAGAATCAAGGGTTAATTATTGGAAACTTTTTGAATATGAAAGGTCAGTACTGGAAAGGGTAGTATTTCGAAACCAACTTAAGCCCAAATAGTCTCCATACCAATTATTTTTATATCATGTTTGCCTGTGAATCAAGAAGAATGGTGGTTCATATAGAAAAAATGATCCTGGCCCACTGTCCCATTTTCTGGAGCAGCTGACCACTGATACTTAACAGGGAAATTTTTAGAGTGAAGCATAAAGAGTGTCAGTGTTCATTTCAAGATCCACACCAGATGTCTTAATGCATCCTATGAGGATTCTTCAGGGTGAATAGTAAAGGCAGTTAACATTGTTGTTCTATTTAATACCTCCATAATATCATTAGTCTTTCTCCAAGTTTTTTATGCTTCAAGTATCCAGTTCTTTCTCACCATTACTACAAGGTTGATAGAAATACAAAATCTTCAAAATCCATGTTTGATTAAAAATTTCTTAAGTCAGTCAAGGATTGTTAGGATACTATGCTAATACTTGAAAGAAAGATTATTTGTTAACTAGACAGAAGTTGTGAGTTTGTAAAGAGTTCTTCCTTTAAGTTTATTTAATGTTGCTGATGTGGAGAAACTGGAAGAGGCACAAAACACTCAATATCGATGTTTCTGACATGAATTGGACTAGTCAGTTGCCTTCATACAGAGGAGTACGCAGCTTGTTTGTAGTTTGAAAGATGGATGGAATAAAATTGAATAAACAGTCTTCAAAAGTGTAACAAATTGCCTAGGACTGAAGCTCAGCCAATTCATCTTCATAATGTTTGATCAGTTCATCACACTGGACAAAGAAACATGGAAAAACTAAGGTTTTGGGGTGGTCTGCCACCAAGTCTTCAATAGCATAATTTGATCGTTATATTATTCAATCCACTTCATATTTCTGAACTCCTTTTCAGTATTTAGGATAATACAAATATTATATTTTGCCAGGTGTGGGATGATAATCTAGCTAAATCTGCAGAAGCTTGGGCAGCTACCTGCATTTGGGACCATGGGCCTTCTTACTTGTTGAGATTTCTGGGACAAAATTTATCTGTACGGACTGGAAGGTAATTACATTTCATATATATTTGTTTCAAGCCACTAATTGTCAAGCATCTTTTATCTTGCAAATGTATGAGAATGAAGTAATTTACAAAATAATAATAATATATATGTCTACATATATGTCTACATATATGACTTAGGCACATTAGTAAGTCACTTCTGCCCTTGTGACCTCCCGTCTGGATTATGCCAATCTCGCTACATGGGGCTCCCCTTGAAGAGCATCCGGAGGCTGCAGTTGGTCCAGAATGTGGCCGCGCGGGTAATTATGGGAGCTCCTCAGAGCTCCCATGTTACACCTCTCCTGCGCGAGCTGCACTGGCTTCCTGTGGCCTTTCGGGTGAAATTCAAGGTGCTGGTGATCACCTTTAAAGCGCTCCATGGCTTGGGACCCGGGTACTTACGGGACCGGCTGTTGCCACCGTCAGCCTCCAGCCGACTGGTGCGTTCCCATAGGGTTGGCCTTCTCGGGGTTCCATTGTCAGGACATTGTTGTCTGACAGCCCCGAGGGTACGAGCCTTCTCTGTGGCAGCGCCCTCCCTGTGGAATGACCTGCCCCTGGAGATTCGTACCATCCCAGACCTCCGGGGTTTCCGATGTGCCCTAAAAACTCATTTATTTTATCAAGCTGGCCTGACCTGATACCTGATACTTGGGTTTTAAAACAATTTTTAAATAATTTTAAATTTTAATTGTTGATTTTAAATTTTAGATTTTAAACCATTTATTTTATAATTCGTCAGCCCTATTTAATTATTTTAACTGGTTTTAATTGTCTAGGTATGTGTTTTTTATGTGGCTGTACACTGCTCTGAGTCCCTAGGGAAAAGGGGCGGTATATAAATCATGATAATAAATAAATAATAAACTGAACATTCAAAAATACCAATTTTTCTTATTTTAATTTTGCTCAGATATCGATCCATTCTCCAGCTGGTACAGCCCTGGTATGATGAAGTAAAAGATTATGCCTTTCCATATCCTCAGGACTGCAATCCAAGGTGTCCAATGAGATGCTATGGGCCCATGTGCACACATTATACTCAGGTGATATCAGTTCAGTTTTCCTGTATCATTCTTCAGTTCAAAGCTTTTGTCAGTGTGATAAGCATGATACTTTTCAGGCTGGACTTTTAACAAACAAACTTTAATATTTCTGTAGATGGTTTGGGCCACTTCCAACCGAGTAGGCTGTGCAATCCACACATGCCATAATATGAATGTTTGGGGAGCAGTTTGGAGCCAAGCTATTTATTTGGTATGCAACTATGCCCCAAAGTAAGTTTCTCTGTTTTCATTAATCTATTGTTGCATATTGTCTTAGCTCACAAGCCATCATTGTAACTCATTTTCTAATCCATTCAGGTTATCTTCTATAAAGTTGTAGGTTATACATAGATTATACAAGTAACATTGGATGTGTTGTTATTCTATAAATGTAAATCAGGACAGTTATAACTCAATCTATCAAAGAAATATAAGAATTCCCTGTTATTAAACCTCATATATGTTTTTAAATGACGTAGCAAAAGGGGCAAACAATTGTCAGCAGCAAATACTTAGCATTTTTTGAAAATTGGTAGCAAAAAGCATTGAATTTTAAAAGCATGTGATTTGGTTATAAACAATCTACAACCTCTGAATTTTATTTCTTAAATCAGATAAACACAGGAGGGATTTATCTCAGTCTATTCATATTGTAACTTTTCTTCTCATGAGATTTTTCTGGTTCTACCTATAAATACCTAGTCCTCTGTCCATCAGAATTGGGGCTAAAAATGCAGTAAACAAATGGAAAAAGTATATTTTATGTTAATTCAATAAAGAGTGCTATGAAATATTCAGCATAAGTACATTATTATTATTTTTTCCTCCTTAGGGGAAATTGGATAGGAGAAGCACCGTATAAAGTTGGGGTGCCCTGTTCTGCTTGCCCACCCAGTTACGGAGGATCATGCACTAACAATCTTTGCTTTCCTGGAGTGACATCGAACTACTTATATTGGTTTAAATAAATGGTGCAATTGTTCTAATGAAATGCATGTGTAACAAAATCTTGTATATTTAAATTTGCATATATTGTATATATAATGTATTGATTCATTAATATTATTATGGACTTTATGTAATAATATGAAGATTAGTTTTTAAGGATATAATGTATATTTAAATATTTCCCTTTAAGTGACAAAGTTACTCTTTTGGACCACTGATAGCTATATATTAATAATGTGCCTTAAACAACAAAGACAAGGAAAATTGGAATTAAATGATTAAGTTTAGACCCTTAAAAGCCTTAAAGGAATGTATTTTCAAATATTTTATATTTATAGGCCTGGGCACAAAATGAACTCTAAATTATTATAACTAATCCTTTGAGTCTTACTTGTGTGCATATGTATGTGTTTTACAAAAACCGGGAAACAAAATATATCCTGGTTACAAATTGAAAAGTTTAAATAACTCAGATTGGGAGAATATCAACATGGGATATTTCTTTGTATAATTATTTAGAATTAGCAAAGTTATGATATTTTTGAAAAATATGCACAACCAACTGTAATTTTATAAAAGAACACAAAGTTCTCCAGAAAATTTAACAGAAAAAAAATACTGAAATTTATAATGGTGTATATTTGTACAGATTTATTCTCATATCTAGTGAGCAAAAAAGTTCAAACTTTTTCCTTTACTTAAAAGTACATGTGCAATTGTGGCAAAATTCTGTGGGCTAGCTTAGAAATATATTTAGTTATGTTGCTATAGTTGAAAAAATCCCTGAGTCAAAGCAATGCGGTATCATCTGAGGGTCACAAACTCTCTTCTTCCTGTTTGTGATACTTGAGGCCACTGTTGTTTTTAGGTTTTGCATTGGGAACTACTTGACTCTTGATATGACTCAATGATATTCTTTGTAGGTAGAATAGAGCAGATGGGTGCTTTCCATGCTAATGTGGATCCCAGGTTCATTAGAGGATGTGCAATAATATCAGACAGTGAATTGTTTAGTTTTGATAAAGTTAGATATATTTTAAACACATTAGGTTTATTATTACCTGAATGTTTAACACAGGCCGGACTGTAATAATAATGCACTCTTCTATCCCTATATAAGCTAACATTATTTTAGAGTCAAATATCTTGCTTCTTAATGGAGAACGAGTATTAGTTTGCTTTACAGTAACCAAGAATTTCCCCAACACTAAAATAGTGACTGGATAGCAATTATATTGTAGAAATGAGCTTTTGTGAGGTATATGCTGTTCCACAAACTATATTCCATAACTCATTGACAAAAAGATAGTTAAGAAATAGTTTTGTAACATTAGAAGTAAACCGTATAACCTATTGACCTCTCATCACTGCCAATGTAGCGAGAGTCCTATCCTACCAGACAGGAAAAACTTTTGGTTCCAGCATGATTTTAATTTGTGGAATAGGTTATAACCTTTTCTAGGTACTAGAATGAGTGGTGAGCAAAAAAATTGCTATATATTTAATTTTTTTAAAAAGTGACATTTAAAGTATAATCACTTTTAGAAATAGTACAGTATGCTTTCTGAACAGCAATTGTAAATATCTGATTCTATATCGCAACTGAAACTATTACAAAGAATATACATACATTTATATTTTAGTGATTATTATTCTACATTGATATAAATAACCCGATTCTATGGCATATTATCACCACAAAACTTTACTATCAAAATGGTGCATACTAGGACTTTTTATAACATGCAAAATGGTGCTTATTTAGGAGAAAATCCTGGCTCTGTTGAAAACAATGTCCATTTTTCCCGTTGTTTTCAGAGAAACTATGGTTCATCTACCTATTCATTATAAACACACTGTTAATTGAAACAAATATAACATAAGCTATTTCATAAGAGCAGCTTTTTAAAACAGGCAGCAGGAATTTTCTTCATAGACCTAAAGGACTTTTTTCTATCTTAATTATATAATGATGTTATTAACTTTCCAGTCTGGTTAACCCAAAATCACATAATATTTATCAGCTAGGTTGGTTTCTGCCAAAGATGGTTAAACTGTATTTCCTAGAAGTGTAGGATTTCTCAGTGAAAAAAATTAGTAATGACAGAGAAGCATTTTATTATTGTTAACCATTACTGGTTTTCATCTGAGTTGTAAAATATACTGTATCTTGGTTATATTCTAAGGTACACAGATCTTGTTTGTAGGAGTGGCAAAGCCTAACTTATCACCTTTTGGCAGATGTATATGTTGCCTGGCAACACATTTGGTTCCTTGGTAAACAAATTGATGTGGAAAATATTCTTTGAGTTTACTAAGTTTGAAAACTGCCAGTTTACATACAAGAAGGTTGAAAAAATTGCTCATTTTCTTACATAATATCAATGGGTGCTTGATCAAGTAGCTCAACCTGAAACTACAATATGTATCTGTGCTAACATTAATTACTTAATTAATCAATTAATTAAATTACTGTGGCCTTGGGCAATCCTATAGCAGATATCTGAAGGACCAATCACCTAGTCACAATTTTTTGAGCAAACATACAAAGTCCCAATTTGGAAAGTGTAAATTTGGCCAATATGTGCAGCCATTTTTAAAGGAAAATTAAAATTATCTCAAAAAAAAAGAAGAAAACATTTGTGACTGGCCCAGGGCCCCTTTTAGAATTGCTAGTCCCTCATTATTTTTTTTCTTCCAAGAATTTTCTTACAACTGCAGGATCTAATTTTCTCAGATTAACCAAATGTTGATTCACTGGCTGTGACAGGAATTGACAGAATGGCTTGTACCTGTGCCTGATATGCCAGGCTGAGGATGATAGGCCAAAGTCAGCCAGTTGGATCTTATGCCTAAAGCAGAACTCACAATCTCCTAGTTTATAGCTTGGTGCCTTAACCACTGGACCAAAATGTGTTGGTGTATTGTCATATCAATTTAACTCTGAAGCTGGTGCTATATTATATAACTAAGGTGCTACATTACCAATTACCATGTAGATTTCAGTTATTCAAAATACGGCAAGGTAGTTTTAATGAAATGTAAGTGGTTTAACAACAACAGCAGAGCTGAGTTATAACAGTGATCTAATATTATGACATTAATATTTTAACCCAAACACTCATTGATATGTTATAAATTGTTCAAAGATAATGGACATTACAGAGTGTCATTTCAACAGGTTTATACAGAACTGTAAGAATCTTGGTTGCGATGAGCTTAAATATACATGTACAGTGAGAATTTAGAATAATAGTTTAAAAAGAATGAATTCAAAACATAACCAAAAGTCAAAAATAGAAACAAAACTTCATTAAACAAAGTGCAAACCAAACATCCATATATCTCATCCCAAATAGAAAATGCTGCACCAATACTGCACCAAGGAAACTATGCAAATAGCTTTCCGATATGTTCCTTGGCATGCAGCAATCTAAGATATTTCATGCGTGAAGTCTGAACCCATGAAGTAATATATCAAAATACATGAAATTTAAGTTTTAAAAGTAACTTGTGGGTCTAGTAGATACACATTTGTATATCACAGAAGCCCAGCCATCAGAAAGCTCTGAATGAATTTGCCTTGCAAATATACACACTGTGGAAAAACAAATGTTTGCTGCTGTATAAGCAAGCTTGATTAGCACACTAATACAACTTAAGTGATAACATATTAAGTAATTGTTGCTGTTGCTACTGCAAAAAAGATTAGTGTCACTTTTTTTCCTTTCTGGTTTGAATGCAGTGCCATGCTATGTTTAATAGGATGAGTTTTCAATTGAAGAAGTGGTGGGTTAATCCTTCCCCGTGTTTCTAAATCTTGCAGGTTTAAGATGGCCTACTAGGGAATTCTGTAAGTTGAAATTCAGATGTCAAGGTTGAGAAACACTACTTTAAACTTTCCTTCTGTGCTCTTCTATCCTATTGAAGAAGTTTTGGGAAACAGGCCAGGTAGTGCAGGAAGGAAAAGAGAAGAAATAAAATCCCCTTAAACTAGAGCAAATTTACTAGTGATATATTATACACTACTCTTTATATTATTAGAAGAGTAACTGTAAATTATCCCTTTTAATTCCATGCCTAGTCTTGCTTTTCCCTGTGCTACCCAGATCTAGAATAGCTACAAAAAAGTGAGAAGATTCACTTTCTTCCATTTTCAGCTGGCTACAGTTTATCATTTTGAACTGATAACTATATTAGTCTGATTTATCTGAACAAACAGAAATTGCCTTTCTTTTACAAATAACAGTTAAAAGCAATATTTGTGCATTATGTTTAATTACAATGGAGTAAATGAGTATATGTCTCTTATTGCCCATTTATGAGGCATAAAAAGTCATTACGCACAACGAGATAGATAATTTGAAGAATGCAGAAGACCTAGGCTCATTTGCCAATTGTTAAATCATAGTTTAGTATTACATCTGAAAACAGCTAATATATAAAAGGTTGTGAGATCAACTTTCCAGCTTGTAACATGGTATTGTTATTATTTGGAATCAGCAATTAATGTATTTATAAAATAAAACAATTTTTTTCCTTCTATATTTTGCTTATTTTTGTGATTTGTTTGCCTGACATTATAATTAATTGCCTGACATAGGTATCATAACAAATACATTTACTTTTTCATATCATTGTAGCTATATTACAGATTGTGATAACAAGTACACTGTTTCTGTGGTAACACAAACATAATTTTGCATGAGAATATACGTTTAAATTGAAAAAACTCAAAACCATCAGATTTCTGAAAGTAAGCATTAGTTTTTTTCCTCTCTCTTTATCAAAACTTGGAACTGATTCCCAGTGGGCCAATATTATATAATTCTAAATACAGAAATAAGTATGTGTGCCTGATCCTGAGTCCTTTAAAACAGGAATCTCCAACCTTGGCAACTTTATGACTTGTGGACTTCATCTCCCAGAATTCTTCAGCCAGCAAATGCTGAGGAATTCTGGGAGCTGAAGTCCACAAGTTGTAAAGTTGCCAAGGTTGGAGGCCCCTGCTTTAAAAAACCTTAGCAGCATTTTCCATTATACTTTCCCAAGAAAGAACCATCTGATATCTCCTTTGTTACCTTTTTGGAGCCTGGCAAAGACTTTTTTTTTTTAATTTTTCTTAGTCCTTTGATAATTATGGTTCCTATGTTATTATTCAAAGTAACTTTATGAATGTGATATTTTTAGATTTTCTCTTTAAGTCTGTGTTTTTGGTATTATTTCAATGTTATTTTAAGTTATTTTAATTGACTATTTTATTTATTTATTTTATTTAT
>JAEANM010003808.1:2333-21805 GCA_017656035.1 Myanophis thanlyinensis
TGTGTGTGTTTGTACACAAATGCACACAGACAGATGCATGTTTGGATTTCCCTTATACATAGAGTGACCAGTTAATGTTCTTCTGCAATGACAAAATAATAAGATGCAGTAGATTTTAATTCTACTACAGTCAACTGTCTGAAAAATTGTATCATTCTAACTTAAAAAAACTGGAAGATAAAATGACAGTCAAAATGCTGCCAAGGTTTTTTTTAAATATTTTTATTAATTTTAAAAAGTATTTACATGACAACAAACACTTTAACCAGACCATGAAATATGTACCTTATAACTATTTACAATCCTTATCTTACATTCATATATTTATGATCTATCCATCTGTATAGATTATTCCAGAGCACGTAATATTCTTTCTCTTCCTTTCATTTTTTAAATCTTTAAAATTGTAAACTTTAAACTACTGTAATATAATAATATTAAGGTTTATTATTCCAAGTTCAATTATTAGTGACACTGCTGAAAAACTGTGATTATCTTGTTTTTGCATAAAATAAACAAAAAAAATGATGTAAATCATAGGATAAAGTTAACAAAGCTAAAAGAGAAAAAACATATAAAATACAACCACCAAAATTACCCCTGAAAATTGCAGGCATTTCACCACTGTTCATGTTCTTATTATTATCGTGTTATTGTTCAACCTGCCCTTTCCAAATTACCACTCCTAATCTAGCCCAAGGATCTGACTGACACCAGCTTTTTAAAGCCATAGGCACAATTGTTCTCATCACCTATTACTGATTCCTTTACCAAACAATGCAAGGATTATATGTACTGTACACACCCTATTTCTATATGGAGAGAAAATTATCCTGAAGAGAATTTATGTCTTTTTCAAGCAATAATACTTATTGTCCTACTTACTTTATGCAGGCATTAAAAACTACAGTCATGCCACCTTATAATTTTCACTTAGAAGATTTATCTTGCCATTAAAGAAAAAAACTACAAAGCCCCTAACTAGATGTGGTAACATAAAGAGGCATTTTAAAAGGAAGCTAGTAATATCCCTACCTTTCTGCACAAATGTGTACCCTAGTTCTTTTTAAAACCACATAACAGAAAACTGAATATTGTGAGGAATCCACATTCTCATTTAGGATAGATAACTGTATAAAAATTAATCATAAATTATTAAGATTATGGTGCTGGCACAAGATGAAACAAGGTGGTTGTATTGTTGAAAGTGTCCCCATAGCCTTAGATTTTGGCTCATGAGAAACTGTGGTTCACCTGAATAAATGGAAAGTATTTATTTTTTGAACATGGATTTTAATATAGTAGAACTTCCCCTGCCTCCCCTGCCTTAAAAAAAAAAACTCTTTCAATGAAGTTAATGCAAAATGACTCTTACACATATTAAAGTAGTGGCAGGCAGGAAGTCCTCTGATTCTAGGAAGATCAAGCAGTCCCTATGGGCCAGCTCCATTTCTCTGGAGGAGGATTCTGACCCTCTGTTATCTCGCAATGCTCAGTCTAGTCATAGCTCATAGTTTTTCATCTCAGTGCAGGAAGACGGAACAAAGGAAAGGGGAGGGTAGCACATAGTTTTAATCTTACATAAAATATGGAAATAGAAACAAGCAGCTAGTCAACTTAAATGCAGTCTTTCTTCCAATGGTCATTAATATAAGAGACTTGCTAAAGCAGCCATTCCAAAATGATGACAACAATAAGAGTACTCAAGGAAAGTTAACCAGTAGTCCGTACAGCCTTGCATTGCATTCCATCATCCAGCCAGTCGATTACACAGTCGTTTTGTTAACAGCAGAGCATGGTAGTATGTATGTACTGCTTAATTGCATATGAAGGATATACAGGGAAATAGCAGCTTACAATGTTGCAGCCTTTTAAATTATAACTAAAAGTGCCTGTTTTAGAGCCTACACATCAAATTGCAATCCATTTGTACTTATTACATCATTCTTTGGAAATAAATTCCACCAAGTAATTGGGCAAAGAATTGTTTCCCTTTATTATTAATAATAATATTTATTATTCTGGATTTGCAGTTATTTGGTACAATGTGAATAAACATTTGCTATTCATTTTCAATATTATTTACACCTGAAAATCACTATTGCTGTAATTAATGGGATATAATTTCAAAACATTTGATTACTTGCAGACTGAAAATTTGAAGCACAGTACATTTGATGATGTTGTATAGGATGCAGAGTAACTGATATATGAAGGGTGCACTGATGTTCAGTTATTGAGAATATAAAAGTCTTCCTTGATGAGACTGAATGTGCCTTTAGTCCTGCATCTTGTATGTCAGGTAGCAACCAAATGTTTCCAGAAAATCTGCAGCATTGCCTCCATCAAGAAGATATGTAAGCAAGTAGCATTATGGGGAAAACCACACTGGAGTTCTCATGGTTTAAAATAACTGAGTAATCTACAAATATCTCTTCTCTCCTTCTAAAAATATCAATACAATCACTACACAGAATAACAAAATAGTGATGACTCATAGAAATTAATACAACACATTATTTATGGGTCCATAATTTGATCATTGTAGAATCCATATTAAGGAACAATGTACTGTTGCAGTTGAGATGTGCTAAAAGAAGACATGAAGACATGAAGGTGACCTGGGGCAAGAGTGGATGATGCCGAGGATAGAGTTGGGTGGAGGCAGTTGATTTGCTGTGGCAACCCCTAACGGGAACAGCCGAAACAAGAAGAAGAAGTACTGCTGCAGTCGAATTAGCCTCCTAATTATAGTTAGGAGCTTATGAGCTTATAACATTTAACTTCATCCAATCTTATAATTTTTAAAAAAATAAAGCTTTTTGTTAGATTTTAAAAACTTATTATTGTCATATTGTTAAGTATCTTCAAAGGGTCTCAAAAGTGTAGAATGTGTACAATTTAAAAGTAGATAAATGATCATCAATTGTGACAATTTGATAATTTATTTAATATAACAATTTAATAATTTAAAAGGGGTTCATTAAATAAATTAATCAACAAAATTCAGAATACATTATATATTTTGTCTTCAAACTCAACTTTTCAAGAGAGCTTCATTTTCTTCAGTAATTACAAAATGAAGGCAAATATATGTGTTACAGAATTAGATCCTGCAATAACTGCAGATGTTAAAGTAGACACCTGTATTATTCTGATGCTCATTCCAAAGAGGCAGGACTAGTATCAGGATGCTGTAACAATTTTTTCATCATTCTGCCCTACCTTGTCCCCACTCCTTACAGATGGTCCTTTGGCTAGTTTTTTCTACTAGAGGTGATGGAGACAAAACCAATTAATAGATACCAGATTTCCTAATGATAGATAGATAGATAGATAGATAGATAGATAGAGTCCTACATTTTGTACTATGCAATGTTAATTCAAGAATGATAAAAGAAGTACATCCAACACAAGCAGATAGCTAACTGAAAACATTCACTCTGACTTAAAATATACATTGGTCATATTTGAGGTTTGATTTACCATCTATTCTTTTAGCACTATAGTATTTTTCTCCATAAACAACAGCAGACAAAGAGATGAGGAGTATCATCTTTACACAGAATTAGAGCCTAGGCAGCAGATAAGCAAAAAGGAGTTAAACGTCCTATGAAAACTAAAAGCTAATTAAAAATTTAAAGAGTAGGGGATCCATTCCAAGTGCAGTAATTATATGTCAAACAAGGGACAATGTAATTCTTAGCACTCAAATCCACTCTGCAAGCTATCTAGTTACACTGTATCACTATGGTGCCCATTAGTGCTTGTTAATGGTAACTAGCAAGTGGTCCTCTTCCTTTTGCTCGACTCCCTGTAATAGGTACTGTTTGCTCTTTGTCACAAGGCACAGGAGAAAAAAATTCAGGAGATTCAAAACATACCATTGATTGCCAGAATAAATGTGAAGATTCGAGCATGTCACCTTGATGAAAATGTTTGAAATCATTACATTAGGGGACAATACTTAAACAAAGGAAAGTTCTTAAATCAAAATTACCCATGCAGCAATCCCTTTTTATTTATGATCAGCACTTTTGACTTTCTTCAGATTCTGCCAGATCTGTTGTAAAATGTAGTTTGTTTACTTGATTATACATTTACTTTCCTATAAAACCCAGCTAAAATATTACTATAATATTCTGCATAACTGGAGACAGTATTTCTTTTCTTAGCACATACATCTGGTTTGTGATTAAGAAAATTATATATAAACTCTTTTCTAATTCCCATTCTTCAATTCCACTTTGATATTTTTTATCAGCTCTGCAGGTTGAAGGTACCCAATTTATGTTTAAAAATCTATTAAGTTTTCTGCCCAATCAAGTAGACCAACACATTTGGTATAGAAATACAAGAGCCCATACCATCTATGCCTTTTTAATTTTGTCAAAAAGATGTCAACTTTGATCATCTCTAGGATGATTTGTTTTCAAAATCAAGGATATAAACTGCTTAGGAATACTATTTCAATTACTATTGAAAATATACAGTCATTTTTAACACTTAAAGGTTTTAAACTTTGTTATGATGTATAGCAGCAGGGATGTCAAACTCGATTTCATTGAAGGCCGCATCAAGGTTGTGTTCGACCTCAGGGGGCCTAGGTGGGCGTAGCCTAAGTGGGTGTGGCTAGCATGATGTCACTCATGTCGGGGACATCTCTGGTGGCCTAAGCACTCTGCCAGCGAAGACAGGCCCTGTTTCTCAGCCCTCTACCAGTGAAAACTGAGCTTGTGGGGCGCGTGCAGCCCTCCCAAGCTCCATTTTCACTGGCAAAGGCACCACAGACCAGTTCTTTGCTGTTTCCAGGGCAGCCCTGTGGGTCAAAACTAAGCACCCCATGGGCCAGATCCAGCCCACAGGCCTTGAGTTTGACACTCCTGCATTACAGGAGTGTATTTTGCATTACTTGTGTATTTTTAGAGATAGAAACAATACAGAAGCCCTGAGTAAGACCTTCAAAGATTTACATAAAGACATTTGGTGATAATGGATTTCCATAGTTTACCTATATGAAAACTTTCTATGATGCAATATTGAATGAAGTATCATAATTAGTCTATATGGGATTGCTATATGGGAAGCCCGAATGTGCCAAGTAGAAATATGTGTAGCATGTTTTGCTCATGTAATATCCATACCACAAAAGTATCACTGATTATCAGGAGCCTTCCAAGTACAATTCAAGTGTTGATCTTCAATTTTACAGCCTATTATAGCTCAGGATTCCAGGTCTGTAAAATTGCTGATCTGCATGAATTCGCTGACCCAGCAAGACTCAATGGGAAGGGTTCACTGTGAGTCTCCTCCTCAAGAGAATATCAGAGACATTGGAGATAGGTCTTCTAGCTGATGGCTTTTTCCTCTGGAGCAGCTTATCATTAAAACTAAAGGTGAAGGGATGTCCATATAGGAATCAGAAGCCAATATGAACTGAAGCCTTACCTCTGTTATAGCACTGCTATAAAAAGCCCTGCACAACCCTTCTAAAGACTAGAATGCATTTGAAAGATAGTGCTATGGGACTGCCTCTGTGGCCTGGACACACAGAAACAACAGAGGATGTGCTTCTCCAGTGCCAGACTACAGAGACATTCACATCAGAGGTGAAATTCAGCTGGTTCTAACAGGTTTGCTAGAACCGGTAGTAAATTTTCTAAGCAGTTCGGAGAACTGGTTCTTAGAAGGAATATTTTGTTTTTTTCCACTTTACAGGGTTAATCCTGTAAGGAAGGCAGGAAAAAAACATTCTGGTGTTGTTTCTAGCCTAATTTCTATTGCCCTGCTTACAGAAAATGTCCACCCAGTAACATGACCCCCCCAGCCATGCCCACCAAGCCACGCCCACAGAACCGGTAGTAAGAAATTTTGAATTCCACCACTGATTCACAGTAGCTGCTTCTCACCATTATTGCATACTTGTACATTACTGCATCATTACTCAGATACCAACCCTATGCAAGGTTCTGTGCAGCAGCGCTCAAAAGTTGTCAGATGGTGACCTGAGCTATATGCTGGATTTCATTATCGCCTAGTTTGTCATATCAGAGTCCTTTCTAATTTAATAAAATTTTCTACATACTTTTTATGCTTTCTATCACCCATCTAATGCTCCTACCCCCTCTTTTTGATTCTTTTTTATTATCACCTTTTATATATACTTTTAGTCTTTCATTTGTGTATCTTTTATATGTTCTAGTTATTCATAATTTTTTAAATTTTTGTTTTTACTCTTGATGTATCTTTCATTTCTAATTACTGTAACTTACCTTTCTTTTGTAAATCTATGACTGTAATACAGACTTCACTTCATTCATTTGACTGAGATGTGGAACAGGAATGTACTATAGATAAACACTTGTCTCTTAAAGACCCTCCATGGCTGATAGAGCTGAAAGCCAGATTAGGTGGCTTTTCACCTTTCTGTGATATAGAATTTCAGCACAACTAGACCAGGTTGTCATTTACAGTTCTTCAAGGTCCTTCAGCTTCACCTGATAAAAGACAACTATTACTACTTCCCTAGTTCATCCACCTATCCCAAAAATCACCGTGTCAACCCTGAAGCTGGCTGGACAGTGACTATTTTCCTGTTCTTCTGGAGGTTTCCTTTTCTCCAAAGCTTCAGTGCTGACACAGACTGGATATAAGGGATAGGGATGGGGGTGTAGACAAAGCTGGGATGCTATAACCAAAACAGCATTCTTTCCTCTGGGAACCAAGGTCATATGTGCAGGTGGTTGGAGGGTGGAGACCAAGGCCATCCCACATGTGGGCTGTATGCTGATTGGACCATGTGACTGACGCCTCTGGGGAAGTGACAAACTTTTACTTTTAATTGGGGGAAAAACCGGTGGGAAATTAGATCTGGTATTCACTAGCATTGTGCCAATATGACATGCTCTAATAAAATGTTTTTTGAGGAGACTTCATGCCTCAAAGCTCTTTGGTTTGGGGTTGTGTTAGCTGGAACCTTGACACACCAGTTACAGTTATTAGTTACAGAATATAGGACAGCCTACCTAATAGGGTTACTTTTGTAGAGAAATAAATGAAGATAGAATGCCATATACACCATACTGAACTTCCACAGCAAAGACAGAAAATAATTTAATGGATACATTTAAACGCATATACTCCATAAAGTAAAAGAATTGAAATGGAAATGGGCCAGTCACATAGCAAGAAGAACTAATGGTATATGGAGCAAGGCGGTCATAGAATGGCTTATGGCATAGAATATCCCACTTGATATAAAGCATCCATGAAGGAGACCTAAAAAAAGATGAATTGACAACGTCAGCTATTATTGCGGGCCAATTGAAAGCTCAGGAGCAAATTTGTTAGAAACATGCAGAAGAGATCTTCATCCTGCAGTGGATAGACAATGGCTAAAATGATGATGATAATGATGATTCCACAAATAATATTCAAACTTTGAAAGAGAAAAGTAAAATAAATGTGAAGTACCTCCCCCAATATGTTGCCTAGATCAGCAATCCTCAACCTTTGCAGCTTGGCAGCCTGGCGGGAGGGGAGTGGGGAACCAGACCATGTGAGTGGCAGGTCAGCACGCATGTGTGCACAGATCAACTTGCACGAGCAGTAAGCCAGCATGCACATGCATGTGTAAGTTGAGTTGCATGCATATGTGCACATGCATCACCAACCCGCCGCTCACATGTTGAACTTTGCACACATGCACACTGGCCCGCCACTCATACAGCCTGGTTGAAAATAGGCCACAAACTGGTAGTGGACTGCAGCCTATGGGTTGAGAACCCCTGGCCTAGATGGAAGACTTAGGAACCACAAAAACTCCTGCCAACAATATTGCCTATTAATGCTAAAAGATATTGAAAAATCTTATTTATCACTGCCTTTTTTCTAGAATTAAGCAAAAATGCCAAAAGAAGTAAGACAATATTTTGGAATTAAATTCTAGTCTGAATGTTTGCATCTAAATTCCAGAATTGCTTGAAATTCAGAAGAGTTAGAAGAGCTCTATATTTTAGTAGCCTAACATTTCCCACTGCTGATTTAAGAGGAATTTAACTAGAACTCCAACCCAAAAAAAGAAGCTGTAATCTAAAGCTATGCTGAAAAGGAAGTTTGTGCTGCAAACCTCTGACTCATCAGAAAGTGATGCAGATGTGAAAGGAAATCGTTTTTCTGCCTGGCTATATTTTTACTCTGTTGGGAATCTAATGTTTGGAAACCCCTGCATTTTTTCCTTAAGTAGTCTTAATTGTTGGTGTAAAATGCCTCATGATGTGTTCACTTATGCACATTGTATATGCTTATATAATTTTACTAAATGTATTAACACACATCTTATTTGCACTAGGATGGATAAACTCAGAATTCATTTGAAAAGACATAAAATACAGCATACTGGGTATAAAATGTTGAAATGAACTTGCATTTTTTATAAAAAATATCTCTATAGGGAAAAAGTTGGCGAAGTTATTTGTTAAGTGCTTTATCTTGGTGGATGGATTTACACATTGTATTAAGTCAAAATGTATGTGTTTGTACATTTAGATATTGGACAAACCCTTGATTCAAAACATGTTTTATACTTTAACATCTTATTTGATTCTGCCAATTATGATTCATTTGATGAATCTATTAAGCAAAGCATTATTTGTTTAACACATTCATCAAATGAACCACAATTAGCAGAAAAGTGTCACATTCTGTATACAAACCTATTAACTATATATTTAATAAAGGCATCATTAATCAAAGCAATCAAAATAATGTATCCTCTTACTTCCAATGAAACATTAAACAGCTTGTGAGTTGAAAAAATAACTGGGGAAGATGTAATTGAAGATAATATACGGTAACTGAAAACCACATAGAGAAAGAGAATGGAAGGGAGGTTGGGGTCTTGAACTCAGTTGAGCATTTGTATTATTTTGTTGTTTCTATTTGTTATTGTTTATTATTATTATTATTATTGTACCAATACACTAAATATTTGAAATAAATATGCAACTCACAATGGGCTTTGTCTTAACTTAAGCAAGACTGAGTGGCTTTGGGTATTTGCCCTTCCAGTGACAAGGTTTTCCACCTCTGCTTCTTGGATAGATGGAAATACCCCAAACATACCTGGTGCACCATTGTGGGGGGCAAGGGGCCTCCTGGACTCACAGCTCAGTGCCCATATATATTTATTCTGTATTGTTTAAATTACTTTATTGTTTTATGTTTTTATTATGTATACTGCCTAGAATCATGGATTGAGATGTGCTGACTTGAGGAATGCCTTTAAATCCTTTAAAAAAAAGAACTCCAAAAAACTAAAATAAAAAATTACTTTAAAAAAAAAACTCCTAATGACTATCTGGATAAGCCCCTGTATTTTTCTTGGCAAGGTTTTTGTTAAACGATTGCTTCAGAATGTGTGTGACTGGCTCAAGGTCACGCAACTGGTTTTGTGCCTAAGGCAGGACTAGACTAGAACTCAGAGTTTCCTAGTTTCTAGCCTGAAGCTAGATATTTCAGCCACCAAATCAAACTGGCTCTCTCTACTACTTAGAAGGACCTGGAAGAAATGAAATACGTGAATCCTTTACATTTGGGATTCAGGCTTAGACATGGGTCAGAAATTACGTTGATGAACAATGGTGAGATCTTGATAGAGGAAGTACAAACTGATGATTCTGCTGGATATTTTGTTGGCTTTGACCACCACTTCAGAAAATGGAGTGTCTATTGATTTAGAAAGCAGCAGTCTCCAGGACATTCATATTTAACTCTCAGTGAGGTTGTGTTTCCCCATAGAGAGCTGCTGCATAATTTGACAGTTTTCAGGAATTCTCAGCTTCTGCTGCATATGGAAACTGTATCTGGGGGAGCTTTGGTTAGTTTTTTAGCTGCTTTTGGAATAAGAGGAACTGGTAATGGTCAATTCCGCCCTTATCACATTATGTTTTGAGTATGGTAATATACTGTCCTTGAAGATCACCCAGATACTTCAACTAGTGTAATTGCTCCAGCTTATGTACTAATTAGAACACAATACTCCTATGCAACCCTAGTTCTAATGATAGCTGAAATGGTTGCTGGTTTGTTTTCCAATATAATTCAAGGAGCTGGTTATCACTGTAAAGTCCAACATAATTTGAAAGTTGGCTATCCAAAATTTTGCTTATTGCAAATGGAATCTGCCCACCAAAAAGCTACCTGCAGAAAGTGCTTAATAACAGCCCTGCCCCAAAAAGAAACAACAAGAGAGAATTCAGAAGTCAGGATTTTCTGCTAAAGTGCGTCTTCCATCAGAAATAGGATCCATGCCCTCTCTCCATACTTACAGATTTTGTTAAAACATGGTTATTACAAACAGCATTGGGGATTTAGTCCTATGTAGTTGGTTCTTGTATATATGAATAACTTAGAATTCATGAAACAGCATAAAAGCATAACCAATCAATCAATATGAGCCTGTTGACATCTACATTCAAGACTTAACCAATGAACATAGCTCCCATTGAAACACAGGAATCATAAATTGTTTCTCATTTGATTTTTAGTAGCAATTAAATTTAACTTAAATCTTGATCAACTTTATAAACTTAATCCCACCCACATTAACTCAAAATCTGTGATTATGGTTTGCTTTGAAGTAAATAAGTACAAAGTTACAGCTAAAATTATTTTAGCCTCTGTTGAATCATGATGAACTCAGAATACATATCTCACTGCAACTGTTTAAAGCTTGTTGTTCTGTAAATAAATAAGCAAGCACTCTTCCAACAGCAATGCTAAAACAAGAGTTACAACCTCAGGATTTAGGCCTGTGCTAATTTCTGTTGGCCCCTTATAGTCTGATTCTAACCACAACTAGCAGAGTGGGAATTATCTTTCCCACTTGGGAGTTCTCTACTTTATCTTCTCTCTTTTGGGAATTTGGGGAACAGGGAATTGGTATATTGCCATGCACTTTGTCTGTGCCTGCATTATGGTATTTATCTTAGGTAGCACTAAGCAAGCTTGTATAATTGCTTTTCATTAGTCAAATCCAATATTGATAATCCTAAGGGCCCATGGAATATATGATTGCATTTTTCTTAAGTGCTTTTTGACTGTGAAAGGCATGCAAATGTTGGAAATTTTTAAAACCTGATTGCCCCATCGTTCATTAACAGCACAAGAGGCTCATTTTATTTTTGTGAATTTTTATGAATTTATCACCAATTGGAGATATTCCATTTGCTTTTTTTAAAAAAGCAAAACACCATATGTTATACTTTTCAAGAGGTATTTTGCTGGATACATGAATGGGACTGATCTGCAAAAGGATCATATCTATAACCCAACAGGCATCCTTTTACCTTTTTGGGGCTTTTGGACTGTTTTGCTTGCAGACATTTCAATATCCATCATCAATTATTTTACCTTCTTCTGTCACCCAAAAATCCACATCAAGAAGTATATTATCAAATATACAATAAAGCCACTGCATGTATTCATTAGGCAAGACTTGGCTAAAAATAGTAACTGTGAGAGGAACCTTGGAGTCTTAATGGATGATCACTTGAATATGAACTAGCAGTATGCAGCAGCAGCCAAAAAAGCTAAATTAATCCTAGGTTGTATAAACAGAGGCATAGAATCAAGATCACATGAAGTATTAGTACCCTTTATAAAACCCTAATAAGACCATATCTTGAATATTGCAAACAATTTTGCTCACCATACTACAAAAAAGATGTTGAGACTTTGGAAAAAGTTCAGAGAAGAGAAATTAGATGATCAAAGACCTGGAGACTACAACATATGAAGAAGGGCTGCAGGATTTGGGTTTGGCTAGTCTAAAGAAAAGAAGAATTAGGAGTGACATGATAGCAGTACTTGAGGGGCTGCTACAAAGAAGAGGGGGGCAAATTATTCTCCAAAGCACTGGAGGGCAGGACAAGAAACAATGGTTGGACACCAATCAAAGAGAGAAGCAACTTGAAATTAAGGAGAAACTTCCTAACAGTGAGGATAATTAACCAATGGAATAGCTTGTCTCCAGAAATTGTGGGTGAAACATCACTGGGTGTTTTTAAGAAGAATCTAGATCAAGGGTGGACAAACTTTTTGACTCGTGGGTCACAATGGTTTCTAAAATTTGACAGAGAGGCCAGGCCCGAATAGGAGAATGGTGTGTTTGAGTGAACTAATATAAATTAAATGTAAAAACCATTACATGAAAAGATTTGGCCTTTAACAGGCAGCAAAACACCATTGTGCTTAGTTTATTGGAAAACTCAAATGCTCTCGAGTGCTCTGCAAGGGAAAGATGGCTGCGTGCAGTGGGAGAGCTTGCTGTTCGCGCGCGCAGGACATTTCGGGAGGGCTCCGGGACATGGAAGCCAGATCGGTGTTGTGTCCCTGCACCTGCGGACAGCACTAGGGATACACTGCCGAGAGAGGTGTCAGTGAGGGCGGAACTCCCCAGTCTGCACCAGAACTAGTTCAGCGGGCTGGATTAAAAAGCCCAATGGGCCGGATGTGGCACGTGGGCCATAGTTTGCCCATGTCTGATCTAGACAGTCATTTATCTGAAATAGTATAGGTTCCCCTGCTTGAGCAGGGAGCTCGACTAGAAGACCTCCAAGGTCCCTTCCAGCTTATTGTGTTCTATTCTATTCTATTCATTCTATTCCATTCCACTCCACGCTCTTTATTCCCAATCCTTATTTTTTTTATTTCACATTTTGCTTGGTCTTGATTTTTACAATTCATCAAAGTCCACACCACTTCTTTTACTTCATATTTGCCCTTTTGTCTGGGGATGAAAAATTCTAGATAGCTTTTCTAGAAAGAGACAGTTTAGTCGTGTAATGGTCAAAAGCACCAAGCTAAAACCCAGGAGATTTGAGTTCCAGTCTCACCTTAGGAACAAAGCCAACTGGGTAACCTCGGGCCAGTCATATTCTCTCAATCCTAGAAAGGAGACACTGGTAAAACATGTCTGCATTAGTGCCAAAAAAACCTGCAAAGATTTGTCAAGTTTTGCCAGGTATCAAGACTGACTCAAAAGCACTCACAAAGGTTTTATAGAAAGATTTCCTTTGATATAGAAAACAGTTGAATTTTCTGGCAAATTTACAACTGATATCTTTTTTTATCTAGACAGGTTAAGACCACTATGGAAACAAATACACAATATACAGTACCAGATTGTTAGCAACATCACTCAAACTTTCCAAAATACACTGCTAAATTGCATGTCTTCAGATCTCCTATTTCACACTTGGGAGTTTCACACTTTAGTTCATGGAACTGTTAGACAAACACTGCCTGCTGCAAGGCAGCAAGTTTGTCTTCTTTTCTTGCTGATTTGAGATAAATCCAAACAAATTATAGATCTTCTGTGTGGAAGAACAATAAGAAACAGATTCAGTGGGACAGTTTTGTGCTGAAGGTGTTTTCATTCCTTTAGGAAACCATCAGTAATCCACAAGAAATGTTAGAAAGGTAAAGCTGGAAGGAGCCCTTAGGCCTGGGGTGTCAAACCAAATCCGGCCCATGGGGTGCTTAGATCTGCTCCATGGGGATGCCCTGGAAACAGCAAAGGATCAGTCCCTCAGTGCCTCTGCCAATGAAAACTGAGCTAGGGAGGGCCATACGCAACCCCCAGGCCCCGTTTTTGGCCGTGATGGCCTCCTGCAACCCTTTACCAATGAAAATTGAATTCTCCATTGGCAGAGGGCTACAGGAGGCCGTTGTGGCTGAAAATGGGGCCATGGGGGAGCATAGCCCCCCCCCCCGGCTCCATTTTTGCTAGCAAAACAAAGTAAAAGTAAAACAAAACGAAAGGAGAAATGTTTCCCCTTTTGCATTTGAGCATTCAAGAAGGGACAGGAAAGGAGAAAGGGAAAGACAAAGACAAAGAAAAAGAAGGGAAGATGGGAAGAGGGTGTTAAGGATAGTTCCCTGTTAGGAGAACGAGTGTGCAGCGAAGCGTTGTGAGAGTGGTGTGGTAAAATACACAAACCAAAATACAGAGACATTGAGTAGAAAAATAGGTTTTTACTTCTGTTGAAATAGAGGTTTTGCGAAGTCCATCAATCAGTCCAAATTCATACACAGTCAAGTCAGTCAGTCATCAAACAGTTCAGTTCGGGGATAATCCAATAATCGAAGTCCAGTAATAAATATACAGTTCGGTACACAGAGCTTGCAAACAGTAGCAAAAACTCACAGAAAATCCACACTGGTTAATACACAGCAGCAACTCCTCAGCAATTCCAGTAACCAGTAACCCACCAACCAAATGACCAACATCTACCAGTGATTCTAGCTCCATCTTATGGCCACTTGTGGAAACAGCAGCCAATCACATTTTCTTAAAGTTACAGTACTTAAAGTTAAAGTAACAGTCCTGGTTAATATATTGTCAACCCAACTATTGTTAGTTTTACATTCTTAACAGAGAGCAAAGAAGGAATAAGGAAAGAGGGGAAGGAAAAAGAAAGGAGAAGGAAGAGGGAAGGAAAAAGAAGAAAAGGGAGGGAGGAAGGCAGGGAGAGAGACAATGGATTCCCCAGCCCTGCCTGGGCCATCACAGGTGCCCCTGACATGAGTGACGTTGAGCTGGCCATGCCCACCCTGGCCACACCCACCTGACCCTCAAGATCAAACACAATATTGATGTGTTTGACCCTCAATGAAATTGAGTTTGACATCCCTGCCTTACACCATCAAATCCAATTGCCAGCTCAGTGCAAGAATCCAAACCAAGCCATACTGAATGTATGAGGGCCTAATTGTAATTGAACACATCCTGTGAAGAGGAACACAACACTTTTCTTAGTAATTGATTCCATTTTCAGACTCTCTTTGTTGAGAATTATTCAGACAAGCAAAATAAAACCAAACTAATAAGAGAGGACTCTCCTTTTGCATGAAATGCAGTAGTTCAGAAATTTAAATTCTGATACCTAGTTTAATTATCCTTGCACAATAGAATTGTTCTGTATGTTGATGGTACATAAATTCTTCATTTACACAATATTTTCTCAGCGATTTCTAGTCCAAAGAGGATCTATTAATTACCAGACATATAAAAAAATAAAGTATTGCAAGGCATAGACAGACTGCAAACCCTTCATTCTAACATACGGTGCTGCACATTGCTTCCATCAATTCGTAATTGTACACAGACAATTCTGATGAAATCTATTGATCCTCACTTACCTGCAGATCTGCAGTTTGCTGGGCAACAGAAACAAATTTTGATGCACTTTGAATTCAAGTAGATGTCCTCCTGGTTCCTTGAGTTAGTCAATGGACATCAAGAAAACCATTCTCACAATCTTTTACTGCCTTCCATGAGAACTCCTTGTAGCCTTTTTCTTATGATATAATGGAAAACAAAAGTGAAACTACACTTATAGAATTTGATTGATTTGTTCTTGAATAGTAATTATGTTAATTGCATCTGACACTAGTCAAGGGCAGCAAAAGGCTCTTTTCTTCTATTTTGAGCTTATAACAAAAGAAAAATACAGGCCACACAAGAGATTTACATTATTATATTATATCTGACATGAGTCAAATGAGATTCCACTAAAAGCTCTGCCTTCTGTCTGAGCATTAGCCTTTTAAAAGCTCTGCTGAAAATTAACTCTGCACTGAATATATGTACAATGTATGCAGATGTTTAGAAGAAGCAAAACCAGTTTGCATTCTGCTAATATAGAAACATTCCTTGAATCCACCTGATTGTTTTCTCCATAGAGAAAACTATTAGGGATAATACAAAGGGGAGGTTTTTAACCAATGAAACTTCCATATTTAGTGGCAGCAATGCCTGTGAATAATATTTGGTATATAGGAACAGCAAAGTGCTATTGCTTGTTAAAGTTTCAGATACAAATTCATACCTTCTCCTTTAACTTGAACCTGGCAATAATTTTGATTATTCAATTAAATTTCATGATAGCATTGAACTTTTAAACTGCATTTCATCATCATACAAATGGAAGCTGTAATTCGGGGTACATAAAGTGGAGATGAGTTGAATTAGATTTTGGTTCTATATAGAGGAATTCATAACTGTGTCAGAGAAAATAATAGTAAATTAGCCTAATGTTATTTAACCTTCTTTTTTTTCTCCTTGGTCTCTGGACTGTGTTTCAAAAGTGAAGCAAGTGAGTCATGGTCATGGTCACCATCTTAATATTTTTTAAATCTCGCTCACAGAACCCCAGAATTCTTTATCTTTTATTGTATAGTCTTCAGACTACAATTTTCTGTGTTCAGTCCAAAGGCCAAAAGAAGTCATTCCGAGTGTTGGTTGGCCCCTAAACTGTATACATAAATATATTATGTAACTTAATAAATAAATTGCACTCCTGGTTTAGTGCATGGATATACCCAAGTTTGTAGCACAGTCCCTAACCATCTTTTGAGTTGCCAGGTATTTCAAATAAGTAAATACAATTAAACAGTGTTTTCTTAAAATAGAGTGGGAGAGATTCATGGTCATTAAGAAAAATGGTTTTTTTTTAATTCTGGAATACTTCAATTTCTGCTATTACCAGACTCATTTTTCTTCTTGTCCGCCCAAATGTAACTTTAAGGTGTTCAAAGATTTTCATGCAACCCAGAAATGTGTACTTACAACTTAGAGAGAACTTCCATGAAGCAATTGCTATACAAAGTCTGTAGAAATAGCTTCGGGGGTATAGTCCAGTGGTGGAATTCAATTTTTTTTTTACTACCGGTTCTATGGGCATGACTTGATGGGCATGACTGGGGGGGTGTCATGTGACTGGGTGGGCAGTTTCTGTAAGCAGAGCAATAAAGATTAGGCTAGAAACACCAGAATGTTTTTTTTTCTGTCTTCCTTAGAGGATTAACCCTGTAAAGTGGAAAAAACCAAAAGGAGATTTCTTCTAACAACCAGTTCTCCGAACTGCTTAGAAAATTTATTACCGGTTCTAGTGAACCTGCTAGAACCTGCTGAATTTCACTTCTGGTATAGTCAAATACAGAGCAGAGCACTACAAGAAGTTCCATGCTCCTGGCAGTTCTCACTTGTCACTCGGAGAAAAATGTAAAACTCTACCTGTAATAAGATTCATCAACATAGTCATTTGCCTATAACAAGTTAATCCACATGATGATACCACCCATTTCAGACAACACTGGCTTAATAGGCTATCAATAAAAGTTTAATTTGTAACCTGCTGAGACTATTCAGATAAATTAAGGGAAAATAATTTGCCATTTTTTTCTTTCTTTATATTTTATTTTCATTCTGTGTTTTATTTTCACAAACTTGTTTAATTTGATGATGTCTGCCAGATGATCATAAAGATGCTCCTAAATATATTACTTTTCTTTCCTCTGACAGACGTTGTTTATTCCACTCTGTTGTGGATTTTATCTGTGGGATCTATTCCATTGAGAAATACCTATTTCTCCCTCTTCCCCAAAATAAAGCAAAATAAATAAAAATGACAATATTTATAGGATAGTTGACTGGCTGATTTAGTCATTTCTTGAAACTCTTTAGAACTTAATATTATTTTCAGATTAATTTATATTCTCAAAGGAATTCTTGTTTAAAAATCTGGAATTTTTGACAAAATAAAAATTTTGTGTAGAAAATTCTGTGATTCCTCAATTCTGAGAATATGTTTTTAAAAAATCCAATTATTAATAAATGAGAGAGGGTTTAGTTTCTGAAGCTGGAGTTATATCATCAGGCTTATCAACTGTATGAAATACTGGAAGCCAGCAGTTGCTGTTAATTTTCCTATTTGGGGAATTTTAGAATACACATATATAGCACTTTTGGTTGGATGGATAGTATTAGGATTTAAATATAATAGAACTCTAGTATCTCTGGAAATAATTATATCAGTTAGAAAGCTATGGAATAGAATGTCCAATACAGATTTGATCCCTTTTAATCATGCTAAATTGACTTTATGGGAAAATCCAACATTAAAAATTGGAAAAAGATGGTGATGTGAAAAAATTGGATGAAAGCAAGGATATTAACTCTGGATCAGTTGATAGACAGTGAGGATGAATTTTTACCATACATTATGCTGAGATACAAATATCTATCAGATGTAACTCGGTGGTAATATTTACAGCTACATTTGTTAACTACGTTGTTTGGATGAGCAGCATTTTCAGCTTCTGAGATACCTGAGATACTAGAACAATTGTTAAACCTATCAGTAGTTTCTGTAGATATTTGTTAATAATCAATTTCACATGTAGGTATTAAGAGTTGAGTGGAGTTGCCTAGACAAAGGGAGGATATCTTAACTTATGTAGCAAGCGTATCAATGTACTTTAAACTATGATTTATACAACAAAAATTATATTTAGAATTTATTGGACTCCATTACATATGTATAGAAAAGTATTGCCTAGGACAGCCTTTTGTTGGAAATGCAATAAGGATAACGCTTCTTTTAAAAAAATCACAACAAAGTGATTGTATCTAAACTTTTAATAAATTACAGTTACATGGAGTATATTGCAGAAGATTAGCACATCAGGATCTGACAGACCTTCCATGCTGCTGCACAAAATCTAGCTACATGTGCTGTAATAAAAGTTTGTTCAACTATGAGCAGCATCTGGGCATAGGTTATTTCTGGGTAAGAGCCAGCTCTGACAACTCTCCAGCTTTAGGTGGGCAGACTTGTTCCATTGTCTGTATCATTCTCAAAGATGGAGCCAGAACCTGGAGACAAATTAGCATCTTCTTCTTAATCATTGACCATTTCAAATAATTTGCCATTGAAAACAGTGCCAAGTATGAAACTGCTTCTAGCAGCTATGCCAAAATCTTTGAGTCATTAGAAGAAAGCCTGCTTTTTTTTCCCTTGCCCCCATTTCTTTTCTTCGTGTATCTGCTGCTGTCATTTGTTAGTAACAATTTTAGCAGGTGAAAAAGTGGCCTACACAATAGAGGTGTTGCTCTTTAAGTGGTGGAAAGCTGTGTTGTGAATGAAACTCCCTAACAAAACAGTGGGGCATAAATGAACTAAAAATAAGAAATGTAACTCTGCAGGTATCCAGCTTTATTACAATGATAAGTGTTGCTGGGAAAGTAAATGACTGGCCCCATGGCCTTGCTGCAGTATGACATAGGGAAGGCTGAACTTGCATTCTGTTTCTATTCCCAATCCCTCAACAACCTGCTCCAAATTTAGGCTCCTTCATTTCCATGTTCCCTAGGCATTGTTGAATTATGCTGTTGCAGTAGAACCAATGAAGACCTTGACCACTTAGTTTTCATCTCCTTGAAAACCTGTGCTAAAACCAGATAAGCAATATCTTTGATTTCCAAGTCAAAAGGCTCCAGGCATATGAACTTCTCAAGTAAACATGGAGGATCCACTCAGCAGGGTCTCCTGCCAAAACACAGCCAAAAAAATAATGATGGATTCCAGTCACCCCAACAACAAACTGTTCAGCATGATGCGGTCAGG